>LSYV01000145.1:64598-76846 GCA_001584585.1 Gonium pectorale | reverse complement strand
GGCTAGCGGCGGCTAGCGGCGGCGGCGGCGGCGCTACCACCGGAGCTGCGCCGGGTCTGGATCTGGCGACAGCGGGTACCGTAGTACAGGATGGGGTGGGTGCGACTTGTCCGAGGGGGCGCCCGGAACCGGAACGTGCGGTACGAGACGTGGGCCGCTGCGGGGGTCGGTTGGCCGTTGGTCGGGGGTGTCTGGGTGGGTGGGCAGAGAGAGTGTGTGTGGGGGGGGGGGTAGAGCTGGGGCGGGGCGCCTAGCCCGCTAGCCGACCGCACCGGGCAGATCAGCTGCAACTCGTGAGCCCAGTACTACTACTCATGTGACCTTCATTTCAATGGCCCTCAAGCTTTCAAGTCCTTGCGAACTACCGTATATTGTTCAAGCGCATGTCCGTGTGCTCGGGCCGGTGCCTGGTGTGGCGCTGCTGGCCCCGGGGTGACGGCTGGCGGCAGCCCCGGGGGATGCTGGCGGCAGCGGGGGGGCGGCGGCGGCGGCCGTGTCAGGGACCCCGCCTTTGCTCGCGGGGAGGCAGGCAGGGAGGCAAGCAAGGCGGCCGGCGCGGCAATACCGTGCGGCAGTTTCCTGCGGCGGCTCCAAAGAATGAACTTAAGAGCGAAAGTGGATTGTTGAAGCATTGAAGCCCATGTTTAATGGGGCTAGAGGCGAGCGCAACGCGCCGCTGACAATAATCGCGGCCGAGTAGGGCAAAGGGGGTGCCCGACCGCGATGGAGGATGGGGACCCAACGCACGGCAAGCAGCAGGCCGCTGCGGGGCCGCTGCGGGGTGGGGGAGCACACCGCGACGTGCGCGTGGGCGTGCTCGTGGGCGTGGGCGTGCCCCAGGCGATGGCGCCACTTATTGCCAGCGGCGCGTGCGTGATCTGGGGTGGCTGCTACGCCGCAAGAGGCGCGCGCGGTACGGTACGGTACGGTACAGCACACCACGGGGGCATTATTGCTCCGCTTCAACCACCGTACGAGCCGCAGACGCGCGCCGTACGTGCACATGCCGTACTGCTGTGCGTTGTGGTGTGGGATCGCGGATCGGCACCAGGCTGGTTGGTCGGTTGCCACGGGTTGTGAAGGCCGTTGCCGTCGCCGTCCTCCTTTCGGCGCACATCAATCGGTCCTCGGGCGGAGGTTTCATGGATAGGTGTTGATTCATATCGCGTCCGCTGTGCCTTAAAAGGACCGCTCATAATGTGGGTAGGTACATAGGCTCAGTGGCGCCGGCCGCGAAGGCATGGCACCTTTTGGGCGGGGCGGGCGGGTTAGGTTGTGTGCGCATTGCCGCCCGCAGGCTCGCTGCCGCGCCGCAGCGTTAGTGACCCACGGGTCGTTGCTTGTTGCTCGGCCCATCCGACCGCTGCTCCCTTCGCCCCGAGGCGCGACGCGGGAGACTGGGAGACAGACAGCGGAGGAAGCGAGAGGCTCTTGCGTTCAATTCGTCCATGGCCCCCCCGGCTTTGACGGACGTGTAACCTGTAATCTTGCGTGCGTGGGTGGGTTGTGGCGAGGGCCGTGCGCTGCGAGTACTAACAAGGTATCACAAAGGGCGGGTGGGTGTCATGCCTCATGTGGGCACGGTCCTGTGGTGGGTTCGTATAGTGGTTGGTAGGTAGGTTGGTTGCCGCGTTGTGAGGACGCTGCCGTGGGCCGCACGTGCTGGGGCAGGGGCTTCTGCGTCTGCTGCGGGCGACATGCGCCCTGACGGCACCCGCCCTTCCCCGCCAGCAGGCCGCTGTGCCGCAGGGCGGGCTGAGGGCGGGCCGATACACCGCAGCAGGCTCACACAAACCGCCGGCGCTCACCTCGGGGGCTATGTACCCCAGAGTGGTGCGGAAGCACTTTGACGCGTGCTCCGCCAGCAAGTTATTGAGTGTAGTCCAGGGCGTTGTGTTGGTATCGGTGTTGGGTTCATATCACGCACAAACTGAGAAAACTGGCGCCCGCGATGGACGAGGAGGCAAGAATCAGGCCCATCTGAGTCCGCGCTCGGAGGGAAGTATATCGGTCTTGGCTCAATGGGCTTGCTACGATACTTGCGGCGCGTGCTGGCGATGCCTCGGCATTCAGCAGCAGCCAGGGGTGCGTAGGGTATGTTAATAGGGCAAACAGCAAACGACACAGGTTGGTGACTGCCGGCGTCACATCAGCCGTGGTCTGCCCGCCCCGCCCCTCACACATACCAGCGAGAGATGCAGATGCAGCTGGCATGAAGCATACCGTACGGCCTGCACTGTGCAACAGCCGCCGTAATCGGTGGCATCTGCGGCTGGCCGGCGGGTCGTGTAGCTGACCATGTCGCCGAGGCCGCCGCTAGCCAACATGTGAAAAAGTAGAGAAACCTGCACAGAAAGAGGGAGCCCGCCTCTACGGCCATACACGCCTGAAAACAGCCTTGCTAGGTTTACCTTGTAGTCCGTTCTGTCCCCTTTTCCTTGAGCACAGGCAAGCGGCGTGCCAGCGAGACGGGTATTTAATTTCCAAATGCTGGCTGATCCAGCGCGGAATCGTAATTATGTCAAGAGACATCCTGCATTGATCCCTTTCTGTCCCGTTCGTTGGCCTGCCAGCCGGGACGCACAGGTTCCCAACGGGAACCCCCTCCGCCTCCGGGACCTGCCGGCGTGGGAATCGCGAGGAGGTGCAAGTTATTCCACAGGAGGGTTGTAGGCGATCGCCGATGCTCTTGTTCTGCACGAAACCTTATTAGCAATGACAAGGCCCGTAGCGATTCAAAGATGTGAGGTTTGCAGCAGTTGCCTCCGTGCGCGCGGGTTTTACCTCTAGATTGCTGGGCAACTCCGCGGGAACAATGGAGGGTTCATGGGGGGTCTACGAAACTGTTCAGACCGGCATGCAACCAATCGAACCGTACACGTACCGCAAGGCCACCTTCCTCTCATACGTGTCCTCACGTGCCCGGTCAGTGGTGTCCTTTTGCTTAACCTTGCCGGGCTGTAGCCCTGCTGGGCTGACTGAACGAGCTGCAGCTGCAGCTATTTTCAACTTGTCAGCCCATCGCGGCCCATGATAACGCCTTGTTAGAGCCAGTTTTGGGGCGCTGCTCTCTCACGGGCCCTAGGTGTAGGCGGGGGCACCACCATGGGCGCACTACGGTCGGCACCTCTCGGCATGTTGGTGTTAGTGCTAGTCCTTTTGCGGCCCGCCACCTGCCTGAGGCGACGCCTCACATCAGTTCCAGCTCGCGGGCTCTTATGGTCGCAGCCCAACTACACACTTTACCATCGCAAGGACGATCTCCTGCGCGAAGTGGACAGCATAGTACAAGCCAACCAGGGCTTCATGAAGGTCAGCATGACGGGATTTGCAAGGCTCTGCCCTGTTTGCACTGCGCCCCTCGTGTCCAACGCGTCTCACCCGGCACGCCCACCCCCCATTGCGCAGCTTGAAGTCCTGAAAGCGGCGGACGGGGCCTACTCATCGGAGCTTAAGGTTTGGGCATCGTCAGGCGGGCTGCTGCCATGGCGCTTAGGGGCTTTGTAGGGGCCCTGGTCTGCGGACGGCCCCTCACAGATGCCGTAGGGTTTCACCGCGCCTGTCTTCCACCTGTCTTCCACCGCACACAGCGTGCCTTCGGCTAACACATGAGTGGTCCCATGGCTAGTGTGGAATGGCAGCAAACGCCATGCCCGGGACCGTACGTCGGCTCCAGCGCCGCTGTCCCAACCTGCCGTGTCGCCGCCCCTGGGGCCAGGTCGTCACGGTGGAGCCGGGGGGTTTCACGACGCCGGAGCAGCAGGCCGACAAGGTCCACATGCTCCTCGTAAGTCATCTGGCTTAGCCTTCGTCTGTGACTGGGGCTTTTAGCGGCAACTGCAGGCGCGCTCGGCGATGAAGGAGCGAATTTGCGATTGCCAAGTCGTGTGGAGGGGGAGCGGGAGGCGACGTGCCCCAGCTTGCACCCCGGGGCACCGTCCGCCCCGAGGGTGCCGGCTCGCGCGCCGTGCCTTGCGGTCCTCAACCGGGGCGCCGGCGGCAGTGTCATTGGTGGTGTAATACACCTGACGCTGTCAGACAATTTGTGCGGTGTAACCACGTGCCGTTCTCCAATTCTCACTACCCTGACAGGACTTCGGCGAGCACGGGCGTGAGTTTATCAGCAGCGAGCTGGGGCTGGTGCTGCTGCGGACGCTTGCCGACCCAGATGGGCCGCTCAAGGTGTGGCCCGACGACCCGGAGCGCGGGCGCAAGCTGCAGCAGCTCCTGCGCGCGACATTCATCAAGGTGGGGCAGTGTGGGCTGTAGTGTGGGTGTGTAGGCCGACGGTGTGTGTGTATGCGTGGGAGCGAGCACGGTATATCACGAACTGATGTACTTTTGCGACTTGCAGTGGAGGGAGGCGTGTGCGCTTGGATACCTGGGGTGTGTGGCATTGGCCGGGGGCAGTTGTGGGGAGGTGGTGCGCCCCCGCCCCCCGGCCGATCTGGGTCGCCAGCTCGCCGCAAGGAGCACCGGCTTAGGGCGGGGCATAGCGGGGCTGTGAACCTATGCATGCCTGGGCTCGGGCTGGGGATGGGGATGGGATGGGACGCAACGCGCGTGCAGCGCTCGCAGTGGTCGGAACAAGGTGGACCGGCTTTGCAAGCACTTGGCACGCGCACGGGCCAATGCACAGGCGCAGCGCAAATTGCTCTCCTTGGAAGCGGCTGGCGCCAGGGGAAGCGCTGCGTTCAGCGTGATTCGGGAAGAGGGACGGCCGATGTACGGGGCTGGAGGACTCGCACCGCTTCTTACCCTAGTCCCTGCCGCTGACCGTGCTCGTTTGGTGCCGCCGCCAGATTCTTCCCATGGAGAACGAGGGAGGGCGGCGCCTGGTTGAGTCGGGCAAGATGTGCGAGCGCAAGAACGGCCGCGGGGTGGACCCCAACCGCAACTGGCCCATCGACTGGGGCCGCAAGGAGCCCGACTACGACCCCAACGAGGAGTACCCGGGCACGGCTCCCTTCAGGTGCGGGCGCGGGGTGGAGCCCGGGGCCAAGGCGGGGCATGTGTCATGATGGGAATGCGGACGGTCACGAAAAGCGAAGGGCACCGGTTACGGTGTAGTGCACACGCTCACCGGGAAACGCAGGGTGAGAATACCGAACGGAGATGACTATGAAGCGGATTGTAACGTCTCTGGTTGGCTTCCGGGATCGGCGGTGTCCCGACGTCTGCTCGATCGCGTACTGAAATGATGTTGCTGTGCAAGCTAGGTCAGCCTTATGCAACGAGCTTGCCTGCACACGCGCCACGAGGTGCCCAACGCTAATCTTTACCTGGTCTTTTCCTGCCCCCTTGTGCCACCTCCTCGGCCCTGTCCAGCGAGCCCGAAGTGAAGCTCCTCAGCGACCTGGCCAAGGCCTTCTCGCCCCACGTGTGGCTCAACGTGCACAGCGGCATGGAGGCGATGTTCGTGCCCTGGGACCACAAGGACACGGTGCGGGGGCCTGTGCCGGGAGAAAGGGTTGTGGCGGATGGCCGGGGGCCATGGCGTTTGGCACACGAGACCGTGTACATCGCTGTGTGGGTTTTTTGGGGGGCACAGTCAAAGATTTGGTGGGGCAGCCGCACCGCCAGTTCTACCCGAAGTGGCCCTACGTCTGCCGCTCGCTTGGAGCCACCTGATTGGAAATAGAGTTCGCGGATCCCGACCTCCGCCTGAGCCCGTCCGGCAGGCAGGCGTGTGGTCTGGAGCCGGCTGGCGTAGTGGCGTCCTGCCCTGCCCTGCCCTGCCCCCAGTCACAAGCCCCAACTGGCCTGACCTCTGGATGCAATCCTGTCTCGCTCCCGCAGGTGCCGCCGGGCGCTGAGGACGCGCTGGGCATCCTGCAGCGGATCCAGAAGGACGTCATGCAGGGGACGGGCTGCGTGGTGGGGTCGGGCGGCAAGACCGTTGGGTGAGTGCCGGGCTCTTGGTTGGGCAGGGGGAGGGGGAGAGGACTGGCAGTCCGCCGGGCGGGTCGTTTGTTCTTTTTGCATGGACCGAGAAGGTCCGCGGACTGTGCCGGTGGGACGGGGATTGTACCGGAGACTTGCGGTGGCTGCGCCCGACGCTCCTCGGCGTCGCTTCGCTCATTGACCGGCAGGCGGGGTAGTGGGGAGGCGCCGCGTTGGTCGCCTGTTGGCGTTGACGACTGCGCACCTGCAGCCCTGCACATGCTGTCCGTTTCCAACCCGCACGCTCAAGGTATTCGACCTCCCCGTCCAGACCTCTCCAAGGCTGCTGCGCGCACACCCGCGCTACGCAAGCGGGTGCCTCCTCTTGCCCTGCACCCCACGCCCCACCCCTGCCCATCCGCCGACCCCCCTCCGTAGCTACCTGGCGCACGGCACCGCCACGGACTACATGTTCGAGGCCCTGCACGTGCCGGTGGCATACACGTGGGAGATCTACGGCGACTTCAAGGCGCACTTCGACGACTGCTTCCGCATGTTCAACCCGCTGGACGAGGAGGGCTTCCGGGTGGGTGTGGGTCGGGGCGCTCAGCCAACGCGGTCGGTGTCGTCGTACTTGATCGGCGGTTGGCAGCTGCCCCGAACGTACAAACCAATGGGCGACCCGTGTCCCCAGCCGTGCCGATTGCCGCGTGACGGGACGGAGTCCCTCGCCCACTCGCAATTTAAGACCCCGCCCTCGATCCTTGCGGCCCGCCTCCCCTCTGCCCATCCCCACCCACCCACCCAACCACCTGCGTTCAGGCTGTGCTCCAGCGCTGGCACCGGGCCATCTTCCGGTTGCTGGAGCTCATCCCGTCGCACCCCGCCCTGCGCGACCACAAGGCCTGGGCGCTCGGCGCCGCCAGCAGCGGCAGCGGCGCGAACACCGGTGGGGCTGGCGGGCAAGGCGCCGCAGCCGGCGCAGGGCAGGGCGGGCAGGCCGCAACCAGTTCCACGCCCGCGCCCGCGCAGGGTACCGGCACGGAGCAGGGCTCGGGCCAGGGCCAGGGTCAGGCCGGCACGGCCCCCACCACGACGCCTGGCGGGGCATCGGATGGCACCACCGCCACAGCCCAAGCGGCGGGGCCTGGGCCGGCCGCCAGCAGCGGCAGCGGCGCTGAGGCGCAGGGGCAGCAGCAGCAGCAGGAGGCGGAGGACGCTGGCGGGCTGCGCGTCGCTGTGGTGGCGTCGTCGTTGGGCTTTGGCGGCCAGTGGGGCGGCATGTTCAGCGCCCTGCTGGCGGTGACGGGGCTGGCGGTGGTCGGCGTGCTGCTATACAGGCACGGCTCGTGGCGAGCGGCGGGAGGAGGAGGAGGGGGTGGAGGGAGCGGGGGCACGGGCGGGGTCCACGGCAGGGCGTGGGCCGCAGCCGCAGCGGCGGGCAACGGGGCCGGCGGCGGGGCGGGGTTCGGCGGCGGGAGAAAGAGCGAACGCGCCAACGTTTAGATGGTATAGCTGCAGCGGGGGCGTGTACTTTTATCGTGGATCATGGGCGGCGATCTGCTGTAGGAAGTAGATTGTAATTGTGAAGAGACGGGTATGTAGGTGGTGTCTTGTGCGCTGTAGCTGCCTGCTGCCGGTGTCGTGTTGACCGGCTTCGGCCAGCAAACCTCGCTACCGAGCTGGGCCGCCTCGCCGCGCCACCCGCAGGCGGCACGCGGCCGACCGGAGCCACGCCAACGAGCTGGCCCGGCAACGCTCGACCTACGCCCAGCCCTAGGTGCGCCCGTAACGGTGTGCTAATGCCCTGCACACACGGTACCTTGATGCGCGTCCGCACAGCTGCCACACAGCGGCGCCGGAAGGGCACATGGTTGCCACGCTTTGACCTACCCCTCGGTCCCGTTGCAGGCGCGGCTCGTGAGCACCCACCGTGATCCAGCAGAGCGATCCCAAGCCACGGCCCGCGAGGTAGGCGCCCCGGTCCGCGCCATTGTTCCGCGCCGCCAGCGCGCGCGTACCCGCTGCTGGGTATGTAGGAGGATGACACGCATTTGCCGCCCACGCCTTTCCCTGGTATGCCGCGCGCTGTGCCGCGAACTGAAGCCCTGCCCCCCTGTGGTCCCAAACCATGCGTGCAGGGCGCCAGCTGTATGTACGGCATGTTTGTCCCACAGCGGTGGCGCGGCATGCCCAAGAGGCACAGCGCCGCTCGCGGTGTCGCCCTCGTGAGCGCCCGAGTGTGTAACGTAACGCGTGCCGAGTGGGTCCCTGAGCCTGCCCGCGCCACCTAGCGCGCGTCCGGGTCCCTGGCACGTCGTGTGCTCCTTCAGATTCGGTGCACGTCTTAGTCATCATCGTGCTTGCTGGTATTATGCGCTCAAGTGCTGCTGAACCGGGCGGAGCAACGAACAGCGGCGCCGCTCAGTCACGTGGCTTTGTCCAGCACGCCCAGGTCGCCCACCCGACCCGACACATACGGTACCCGTACGCCTCTCCTCACCACCCGGCGCAAAGCAAGCGCCATGCAACGCACCTTCGTATGACCCTCTTTCCCAAGCTTTCCGCAGCCTGCAGCAGTACACCGCTGCTTCTGTCAGACGCTCAGTCCACAGGGATGACAAGACCGGCAAACTGGGGATTGGTGACCAACTTGGCGTGTCGCGAGGTTTCGCTTGCAGAGATCTACAGCAGGCTTCCACCACGCCGAAGCGGTGGTCCTGTGGGGCGGCATCCCGAGCGTCGGAATCCAGGCTCCACGCAGGCGGGAACCAGGCTGTGGACAGGCGGGGTCCAGGCACCGTCGGGGCGGGGTCACGGCTCCGGCCAGGCGGGCTCCTAGTCCGGCTGGGCGGAATCCAGGGTGCGGCTGGGCGGAATCTAGACTCCGGTAGGTGGGGCGAGAGATGGGGCATACGCATGATTGGGGTGGCCTGAGCGTGGACGCCCGAGACATGTGTCGAGCAGGCCGAGCAGGCGCAGCCTCCATGCCCGCTCCTCGGGCAGCCTGCGGCGGCCGATGCGCTTGCGGCCGTCTTCAGGAGCCGCTATGGTCGGCGCTGTCATCGCTGCTAGGGGCCTGTTTGGGGGGCCCTTATAGGTACTTATATGTATGCAGTCAGCCCAACGCATCTAGCCCACGAGGAGCCAGCGCGGCAGAAGCCAGCGCTGCACAAGAACTTCCGACCTCTGCGGTGTCACTGAGTGTTGGAAGTTCTGGTCAGCTGCCACGGACAGCGCCCCCGCGCCGACGCCAGCAGCTGGCGTTCGCGGTGTCCGTATTCCTTGGAATACCTCGCGTAATGCGTGATTTACTACATCCTGCAAAGAAATGGGGCGGCTAGATAGGTGGCTTGCAGCGTCAGCCGTCGCTCTGCTTTGTTTCGAATGGATTCCAGATCCACTTGCAGCGCAGCGGTGCGGTGCCCGCTGCTGAAGCCAAGTCGGCCGCACTGCATACAGAACACATATGATATATAAGGTCAAAGTAAGAAGACCAGCATTACCACAGGCCCCTGAAGGCCTGGCGGCACGAAAGACGAACCGCACATGCTCAACATTGGCCTGTCAGAACTTGACACGATGAGATTCTAACGGCGCGACATTGCACTTTGGTGCCCTCGACACAGCCCCTCTACGGCTCCAGCCCGCCAGCCGGCGGAGCGCCTGCGGCCCCGCGCCCTCCCCCAAGCGCCGACACCGCGCAGCGCCGGCGCTGGCTCTGCGGCTAGCGCTGCTGCGGGCAGCCGCTGCAGCCGCGCCGGTGCTCGGGCTGTCTGCAGCGAAGCGCGAGCGCTGCTCGGGAGGGCGCTACCAGCGCTGGGTCGACCCAGCCACCATCTTGCCGGCTCTGCCCCCCCGCTCGACAGCCCTTCAGTGGCGTCGAGGAGCCGCCGTCAGTGATTGCCGCGCCCACGCAGCTGCCCCTCGCGGCCCGCCACCGTACGGCAGTGCGTCGGCAGCGGGAACGAGCAGCCCGCCGCCGCCGCCGCTGCCAGCCGCCGCGGCCGCCGTCGCTGCCAGGCCCACTACGGGTGTGGGGAGCCCAGCCACCATGGAGGCATGTGGCGACGCCAGCGACAGAGCCCATGCAACTGCAGCCGGCGCGCGCGCTGACACCGCCGGCGAGGCCGCCGCCGCGACCCAGGCCCCTACCTCCCCGGGCGGCCCCGGGGCGGGTGGGTCCATGCAGGGGCCGCCCGGGGACCCGCCGGAGGAGTCTGCCGCTGCGGCCGCCGAGCGCGGGGAACACGCGCAGCGGGTGGAGGTGCGTCCGCAGCCTCTTGCGTTGGCGCAGCGGGCCGCGGTCCCGGGCCAGCAGCTGGCGGCTGGCGGCACGGAGGGCGGGGGCCCGGGCGAGGGGGCCCCGCCGCTTCTGAGCTTCGACCTGCCGCTGTGCGGCAACCTGGGTGGAATGGAGACGCTGCCGTCGGCGGAGGAGCTGCGGGTGCGGAGGGTCCCCGGCTCCCGGGCTGGCGGACAGCACCTCATGGGGAGCGCACGGGGAGTGTGCAGACGGACTGTGCCTCACGGGCACCCGCCCCAAGGCACCCACCCCGCGTGAAGCGCCCACGGCTGGCTGGCGGCAGATCCCCAAGACGGCCGCCGCACGTGTTCCCTGGAGCGAGCGAGCGGGGCAATGTGCTGGGGCCGCGCCTGGCCGTGGGCGGGCGGGGGCGGGCGGGGGCGGGCGGGGGCACCGGCTCCGTAGCTCCCGCGCCCGTCCCGCCCGTCCCGCTCAGGCCCCGTGTGGACCGCTCGTGCGCGCCTCTCCCTGTGCCAGTGTCTCGCGCCCCGCGCACCTACCGACAGGAAAACACCCGGTCACCCTCAGCGGATGCTCGCGCTCCCAGCCCCTGGAGGATCGACGCGGCCCTGCCCCACCTCCCCTCGGCCAAGGGGTCGGCCGGCTCGGGCTCACAAACCCGTTACCGTACACAACCCCGGCCATGGTGGTACATCAATGTGACGGATCACCGGGAGATGCGATGTCCGGACCCGACCCCGAACCCCCCCCGCTTCCACCCTCAGCGCTCAGCCTCTAGTTGTTTCAACGGTCGGGAGAGGGATGCGCCCCTGGGCATCTCTACTGAGAGTGCCTTCCTAACCCACTGCCTCCCCTCGTCCTGCTTTGGGAGCTGCCCCACGCCCATCTATCTATTCGCTGCCCAAAGCGCGCCCCCCACGCCGTCCGCGGTCCGCGGCCCGCCCCCACCCCACCCTCCCCAGTCGCTGCTCGAGCGGGCGGTGGAGGTGGCGTCCCGCCTGGCGGCCAGCCGGCCCCACGTGGCCAACCTGGACAAGCTAGCGCGCAGGTGGGGCTGGCCGCGTGGTAACGGCTCCACCGGTTTTCCCCTTCCCTCCGGTGTCCGCTATCCGTCATCCCCGTCCTCACCCTCGCCCTCATGGCCTGACCACACGCGGCCGCCTCTCGCCCGGCCCCACCGCGCTCGGTCGGTCGCCGCTAAGTACCGCGCCACGGCGTGTGGGGCGTGGCGTCGGGCAGGTTACCGACTCGAAAATGTGCATCTGGCTGGCTGAAGGGTCCCCCGGGCCGCCGTGTCCGGGCGTGGGTCGGCACTTGGCGGCCACTTGAGGCCCACCACCGATCGCGAGCGTCAAGGCACGGACCGGCCGGGCGGCATGTGTAGCATGTACCCATGCCACGGGTAGCTCCCGTCGTTGACCCGACGGATCCGCGTGTGGATCGTGACCCGTGGTGTGGTAAGCGCAGGATCCGATCGGATCTGGACTTTGTGCGGAGGTGCTGCGCGTCGGAGCCGCCGCCTGCGGCGCCGCTCGCAGCTGTGGTGGCGAAGGACGTTGCGACGACGTCAGCCGCCGCCTCCCCCCATGCAGCTACAAGAGCAGCAGCTACAAGAGCAGCAGCTGCGGAAGCAGCAGCGACGGCGACACGGGGCGAGGCGCGTTCGATCCCGGAGGCATGCAGCGCCAGCGGTGCGGCGCTGCCGTCAAGTGCGCCAAGCGCTCTTGGCGCCGCCGCCGCCGCCGTCACCGTCGCCGCCAGGGCGCCGCTGCCGCTGACTGCCGAGCGGGTGCAGGGCATCGTCAACAACCTGCGCGGCTTCCAGGTGCGGTGCGGGGGGGGGAAGTGGGGCCGCCCGAGTGCGCCGGTCGCTGGTGTGCGACATAAATAGCTGATACCGTAACCGAGGGCGTTTCTCACCGGGTCATACGAGCAGCATCCAACAGCATGTACCGGCTTCTGTGGTATGGACCTATGCAGATGTGCTGCCCGAGGAGGAGGGAGGGTGTTTCATTTCAATGCATTTGGAGCGGGTGCCCCCCCCTCCCGTTGGACCCCGTGGGCGCCCGTCCACCCCGCCCGCCCGCTGCGACGCGCG
>LSYV01000145.1:45173-61305 GCA_001584585.1 Gonium pectorale | reverse complement strand
CCCTACCCGGCGTCTCACGCGGGGGTGGGTCCGCCGGCGTCCTACCGCTACCGCTCAGCTGCATCCGACGGCGCTGGCGTTGGTACGTTGGGGGAGGGGTGTGCGCCCCCGTCCGTGGTGTGGGTGGGCGGGGGGGGCGTGCTAGCCTCCGGCGGCAGGGAGCGTCGGGAGAGCTGTTTGTTGTGTTGAAATGGAACGACGCATATGTCCAGCGTAAGCGCGAAAGTGATGGTGTCGTTGGAAGGACCCAGCTCCACAGGTAGTCAAAGGGGCGATGGTTGTTGTGTTCCGGTACGCGACACGCGTACTCTGGCGCAATCAAGGGGACAGGCAAGAATGCGGTGACCTGGCCGGCGGTCCATGGGCCCTTCACGGGGAGCGAGGGGAGCTGTGTGTCGGTCCTGCGATGCCGCGCAGGAGTGCCTGGCGGCCGAGCGCGCCTCCCCACTGCTGTCGGAGCTGCAGCCCTGGCTCGCCCCCGCCCGGCCGCTCATCGCCGCAGACCTCGCGTGCAGGCAGTTCCAGGTGGGTGGCGGGACCGGCCCAGCTCGCCGCGGCACCGGCCAGCCTGGGCCAAGGCGCGGCGGCGGCCTCCCTCCCTCCCTCCCCCCCGCCTCAGCTGCCCTCATCTATGGCCCTGGTTGGACCACGGGGTGGTGAAGCCCGCGTGGATGCTCGGCGGCTGCCGCCCCTGCCCCGTCCTGCCTCGTCCTGCCCCTCCTTTCGTTCCGGGCACTGCGGGGTTCGCCTCCGCGCACGCTGGTGGCTTGCAGCTGGAGCCACGCTGCTACGTGGGGGCATGCCGCCTGCCGCTCCTTCCGGGCCGCCAGTCTGGGCCCCGTGCCGCTACTCTCCTTGTCCTCGTTGCCCCTGCGTCCTCCCCCCGCCAGCCCCGCTCACACGCAGGCCTGTGCGCGCTGCCCCTCCCCTCCCCTCCCCCCTCCCTTGTCCCTTCTATCCGCGCGGGCCCGCAGGTGCTCGTGGACATGTTTGCGGGGCCGCGGGAGAGGGCGCGCTGGGCGGCGCTGCGGGAGCGGCTGACAGTGGTGGCGACGGAGGGCCACCCCGAGGTGAGGGCTGCGCGCCGTCCTCACGCGCAAAGTACGCAAAGCACGCGAAGCCGTCGGTACGGTAATATGTGCGGTACGGCAGTACGGCGGGGTATGCAGAGCAGCACTGCAGTACAGTGCGGTGCGACGCTCTTGCAGACAGGGTCTTAAGGGTGCTTACTAAGAGGGCGGCTGAGCCGTGCCAGGGCGTGGCAGGGCACGGGCGCAGGACAGGGAACCGGCTGTCCGCGGTAAGCTGGGCCTCCCGAGTTCCGACCCGTCTTACCACTGGGCCTGCATGCGGCCACGCCCGCTGATGGCTGAATACCGGCTGGCGCGTCCTGCCGGTGCGCACGTCGCGGGGTGCGCCGGAAGGGACGGAAGGGGCGGGGGAGTGCGAATCGTCGCGCGTGAGGCGGCCCGCGGCAGAGCCTCCGTGCGCCCTGCAGCTCGTGAGCAGCCCGCAGCAACCCCGTCCTCGGCTCGTGCCACGTGCCTCTGCCTCTGACCCGCAATGGCGATAATCGGCGCGATCCGCCCCGCTTGCGCTGCCATCACCGTCCCCCTCCCCACCCCTCCCCAGCCGTCCCCATCCTCACCCCCGCCTCCACCTCTACCCCAACCCCCCGCCTCGCTCGGCCATGCGCCCCAGCCTCCCTGGATGACAACCGCTTCCGCCAATCTCTTGGACCCCCTCCCCCTCTCCCCCCTCCTTTCCCGCCGCCCCTCCGCCGCCGGCGCAGGAGCTGTCGCGCCGCTGCGTGGACCTGCTGTCGTCCGCCTTGGGCCCCGACCAGCTGGCGGTGTTTGGGCTGGGCGACGCGGTGCGGGCGATGACGCTGAGCGCCAACGGCAACGCTGTGCGGTCGGCGGAGCGGTGCGGGGTGGCGCTCGAGGTGGTGCTGCACCGGCCCGTGTGGCTGACGGGGATGTGAGGGGCGGGGCGGGGCGGGCACCGCATCGTGCGGGAATCGTCAGTTCCGGTAGGGTGCTTGGCGCGTGGAGGAGGAGGAGAAGGAGGAGGAGGAGGCGGGGGAAGAAGGGGGAACGGGAGGCAGGTCGGCAGTGGGCCGGCGTGCGCGCGTACCGTACGGTTCGACCGACGCTGTGTGGGCGGCGGGCTTGCAGTACGGGATAAACCCAGGTGGCACGGAGCAGCGTGCGCGACGACGCGCGCGGTGACGGCGTGCGTTGGGGGGTGGGGTGGGGTGCACGGTGTGGTCTCAGGCTGTCCTGTCCGAGCACTCACTCCGTGACTCACCCCTGCCTTGAGGCAGTTTCGTTGTTCCCTTTGTCACCCCTTCCGACCCTTGCCAGTCACGGCTGTCGCCGTGCTTAGTATGCGGTTCACTGATTCTCAATGAATAACTGCGAGACAGATCAACCGTCAACTGTAAGTTAACTGTCGGACACTCGGAGGCCTGGAGCCGAAACCCGAAAGCCTTCTAGCCTTGCGTTTCGCATATAGTTAACTACGCTGCTATGGCAATTATTTCGAAAACAACCTTTGTGCCGGCGCCCAGGGTTTCCGCAATAGTTACGCGGCCGTTGTCAAGCGACACGACCCGCAGCCAGGTCCTCGTCTTTTGTGACTTTGGGGTGTGCCCGCTGGAAGAAGATGGTGAGGCCGAGGGCGACCGGTCGACCTTCATGCTGGCCCCGCCGCTGCTACTGACGGGCGACGCAGCGGTGTACATGAAGTCGGCATGCGACGCGACACACGACCCGCACAGCGATTCCGTCATTGTCGCGCTTCCAAGGGCGCTGCTGGCCATCAGCGCGGCGGGCGAGGTCTCGGTTGTGGTGGGGGACCCCGTGGATCCTGTCGACTCCCGAGAACGGTCTCGAGTCGACGGCCCCAGTCGCGACGCATCGTTCGGGTACATCGTCCGCGTGGCGGCCGGGCGCTCCGGCATGCTGTACGCGCTGGACCAAACTATGGGGCGCGTTGCGGTGCGGCAGGTGCAGCGCTGCGGGGGCTCGTGCTTCGTGACAACGATATATGACAGCTTCCCCGCAGGGAGCATGGAGGATCCGACCGCACTGGTCTACAACCACCACAGGGACGAACTGCTGCTGGGCACCGAGATCTGTCCCTACGATCACTCCCACCGCTCCTTGGCCCTCGAGCGGCTCGTGCCCCCAGCCGGCTGGTCGGTGGTCGCCGGGGGGCCCCACAACCGCCGCACCGGCGAGCCCGTGGCCGGCCCTTCGGCGCACTTTGAGCTCCTCCGCGACATCGCCGCCGACGAGGCGGGCGACGTGTACATCCTGGACGGCGACAGCGTGCGCGTGCTGGCGGCGGCTGACGGCAGCATCTCGTACCTCCAGGACGGCGGCTTGTGGAGCTACCGGAAGAACGACGAGAATGGGCCCGACGCTTTTGGACTGACCTTGGGGCTGGAGGGGTCTCTGGCGGCGCTGCCCGGCGGGCTGGTGGCGATCTGGGTCCGGGGGGACGACACCGTGCAGCTGCTGCAGCTGCGGCAAGACGGAGAGCAGCCAGGAGGCGACGCGACAGCAGCTGGGTCGGCAGCGGCGGCGGCAGCCGGCGGTGGCCGCAAGCGGCCGCACTCGTCGCTGCTGGCCGGCCTGTCCGCCGACATGGGCGCGCTGCTGGATGGACGGCTGGGGGGAGACGGTGGTGGCGCCGACGTGGCACCGCCAGATGTAACCATCCTGGCCGGCAGTGGCGGCGGTGAAGGCAGCGGCGGTGAGGATGGTGGTGGTGAGGCCCGGCGGTCCTTCCCCGCCCACCGTGCCATCCTGGCCGCGCGCTGCCCCTATTTCCGGCGCCTCTTTGCGGGTGGCTTTGCGGACAGCGCCGCCCCGCGGGTGGAGCTGCCTGACGCCGAGCCGGAAGCGCTGGCTCCCGTCCTGCGCCACCTCTACACCGGCGACCCGGGTGACCTCACGGAGGGGCTGCTGCGGCCGGTGGCGGAGCTGGCGGACCGGCTGCTGCTGCCTGAGCTGCGGGACCACGTCGCGGCGCGGCTGGTGCGCTCCGTCACGCCCGGCACGGTGGTGGACGGGATGCTGTGGGCGGACCGGGCGGGGGCGGGCATGGAGGGGCTGCTGCGGCGCCTGGTGGCGTACTTCACCAAGCACCGGGCTGAGATGGTGGCGCAGGCGCTCGGCAGCCTTGAAGAGCTCACATCACGGGGCAGCCCTTCGCTGCTCAAGTTGCTACTGCTGCAGGGAGTGCAGATGCCGTGAGATGCCGTGAGATGCCGGTACCGGGTTTAGTTCGCCTCCGCTATTCTGTTTGCATCACCGCTATGAGATGTAACTATGTTCTGCACCGCAGTGCCTGAGCGCCTGGGCTATGCGTAGCTCGCATTTTGGCGACTCAGCACGCAGGATGGGCTACTAGCTAGTCGGATGGGTTGCGCCAGTGTTGTAGGGTGCACGGTGGCGCCTGCTCGCAACAATAAACGTACAATGGGGTCGCACGGCCAAGTCTGCTATCGTTGCGGTTATTGATTGCTCGGTTTCCAGCACGGCACGCAGGCCGTGCGACGATGCGATGCAAAGGGCCTTAAACAGCAGGTGGCTTCTGCAGGCCGCGACATGTCCAGGGCTCTCAAGCGTCTACAAAGCATATTTGCATTGCTCTGTGCGCTATGCCGCAGGGTGGATGCAGCGGACGGCCCTAGGCTGTTGTTTGGTTTCTTGTTGGTGGGAGGGTGGCCCACGCACTGCCCCGCAGGCTTGAGGGCAGCGTGAGGCTCTCCAATCCTTGGTTTAGGGCTTGTGTGTCAGGTTGGAACCGGGGTCACCGGTACATGGGTCGGGTGCACTAGAGGACCACACGGCGGAGCGAGGCTGATGGGGCCGGGTGATGGCAGCGCCAGGTCGCCTCGGGGGGGGGGCGCCGTGTGTGTACGGTGCCCTTGGCGTGTATACTGGGGTGTACGGCATGTGCTGTACGCCGCTACACCGTGGGGACACCGTACACCCCGCCCAAGGTCCGAAGGGAGGGCGCCCTTGCCGTCCCCTCCAGGAAAGCCCTTGGTGGAGCTAGCTCACGGCGTCGAGGCAAGGATTGCGCTGGAGTTGTTGGTCCGCGTGCACAGCGGGTCACTGTGCTTGGAGGATGCACGTGCGGTGGGCAATGCGTGTACAGGAATCCAGCTTCTGCTGGGGCCTCGCATCACAGACTTTACGCGCGGGCTGGAATGGGGCGAGCCTTCTTAATGGCCTGACTCCCCTGCTTCAGCCCTTTGCTCAGTCCCAAAATGGCATACCATTGTACAGTTGTGTTGCAGTTGTGAAGTTGTGTGTGTACGGCCACACGCTGCGTCAAACGCCGTGTTTCGTGGGCACATGATGGCGTCCGTGCGGCGGCTAAGGGAATTGGGAACTCCTGGCATCGTGCGCGGTTTGTTGCGCATGCGAAGTGTGTGCAAGCGACCGGATGATACCGGCAGCAGCGGCAGCAGCAGCAAGGGCAAAGAGCGCAGTGCCAAAATGTGCCAACTCCGTTATCTGACCGGCATGCTGCGCACAAGGGCGCCTGCTTGGGCCTCCTGGAGCCGCCTCCTTGGGGGGTTCTTGCTTCTCCCGCCCTGAACCTCGATCCAGACCGAACTGCTTACTCCAGACCATGGGGTGTAGGGATGCACGCAGCGGGCGCCGCCTGACGGCCGTGGTGCGGATGGGGGTGGGCAGGATTGGGGGCCGGGTGAAGAAGACATCGTAAACGGTGTAGCGCAAAGGAGGGCGAGCAGTACGGTGGCGGCAGCTGGAGAGAAGCAAAAGATACGGCCGGATCTCAGCCGCCAGCATCCCTGCTCGAGACGTACGTACCCCGCAGCATGTGGGAATCCCGCTCACGGGGTTCACTTTCAGGCACATCCACATCCCATTCGCGCAGGAAGATGAGGTACAGATAGGCACCATGTGAGCAGCAGGACAAAGAGGCATGCAGGCAACGGTCAACCGCAAGCACGCGTCAGGTTGATCATTTCAGGTGAAGGCGAAAGACACTTGAAGTAGGAGACCATATGATAAGATGTCCGCCATACTGCAGAAAGTTTTCTTGTCTGCACCCAAAGTTGGCGCCATTACTGCTCGGCCTCTGCCCAGTGACCCGGCGCTCGGCCAGATCCTGGTGATCTGCGCTTTTGGAGTCTGCCCTCTGGAGGGCGCATGCGATGGCAGCGAGCTCGCCGATGTCGTCCTGGCCCCGCCCCTGGCCCTGACGGGTGCTGCAGCGGGCTACGTGAAGGACGCGTGCGATGCGACGTACGACCCGCACAGCGATTCCGTCATCGTTGCTGTGCCAAGGGCGCTGCTGGCCATCAGCGCTGCGGGGGACGTGTCGATTATTGCGGGTGACCCCGCCAAGTCCGAAACGGGGCTCCAGGCCGACGGCGCCGGCGACGACGCGTCGTTCGGGCGCCTCGTCAGCGTCGCGGCCGGGCGCTCCGGCATGCTGTACGCGCTGGACCACACCGAGAGCGCCGTCGCGCTGCGCAGGGCGCAGCGCTGCGGGGCCCTGTGCTACGTATCAACCGTCCACGAGTACCACATCGACAAGGGCGACCACGCGCCGCGCGCGCTGTCGTACAACCGCCGTACCGACGAGCTCCTTCTCGG
The DNA here is from genome assembly GCA_001584585.1 of Gonium pectorale. Classification (NCBI taxonomy): domain Eukaryota; kingdom Viridiplantae; phylum Chlorophyta; class Chlorophyceae; order Chlamydomonadales; family Volvocaceae; genus Gonium; species Gonium pectorale. The sequence goes on along the minus strand of LSYV01000145.1, from coordinate 54,655 downwards.
CGCCAACGCGTACATGCACCCCGAGTCGGATGCGCGTGTGCAGGGCCTCAAGCGGCTTGTGGCGCCAAACGCCATGGAGCTGATCGCCGGGGGCGCCGACAGCAACCAGCCGTGGCCCCGAGAGGCCGTGGCCGCACCCGACGCGTTCTTCACGCGAATCCAATTCATGTCGGCGGACCGCAGCGGCAACTTGTACATCCTGGACGGCTCCAGCCTGCGCGTGCTGACGGCTGATGGCAAGATCTCGTACCTTGAGCATCGCCTGTGGAGCTACCGGGTCAGCGAGGAGGCGTGGCCCGAGTACTACTACTGGTTCCGGGACGATAACGTGCCGGGCTCTGTGGCGGCGCTGCCCGGCGGGCTGGTGGCGCTGTGGGTCCGGGGCGACGATACCGTGCAGCTGCTGCAGCTCGAGCGGCAGGCCGAGGCGCTGGGCGACGAGGCGGCGGCGTCCGGGTCGTCGGCAGCGGCGGCAGCAGCCTGCGGCGGCCGCAAGCGGCCGCACTCGTCGCTGCTGACCGGGCTGACGGCCGACATGGGCGCGCTGCTGGACGGGCGGCTCGGGGAAGACCCTGACGCGGCCGGTTTCACGGCGGCGGACGTGACCTTGGTTGCGGGCGGCGAGGGTGGCGGTGAGGCCCGGTCGTTCCCCGCGCACCGTTTCATCCTGGGTGTGCGCTGCCCCTACTTCCGGCGCCTCTTCGCGGGCGGCTTTGCGGACAGCGCCGCCCCGCGGGTGGAGCTGCCCGAAACCGAGCCGGAGGCGCTGGCCGCCGTCCTGCGCCACCTCTACACCGGCGACCCGGGCGACCTGGCGGAGGGACTGCTGCGGCCGGTGGCGGAGCTGGCGGACCGGCTGCTGCTGCCTGAGCTGCGGGACCACGTCGCGGCGCGGCTGGTGCGCTCCGTCACGCCCGGCACGGTGGTGGACGGGATGCTGTGGGCGGACCGGGTGGGGAAGCCCTTGGAGGGGCTGCTGCGGCGGCTGGTGGCGTACTTCACCAAGCACCGGGCTGAGGTGGCGGCACAAGAGCCTGGCGGCCTGGATCGGTTGCTGGCGGGGGCCAGCCCTGCGCTGCTCAAGCAGCTAGTGATGCGGGGTGCCCGGCAGTCATAAGCCGTGTGGCGGATGCGTGTGTTGGGGCCTTGAGAACGGGTAGAGAACAGCTAGTGTAGGCGGGGAGCCATGATCAGGCGTGTGGATGCAGTTGGGCGGATGTACGGATGTACGGGATGGTCTAGAGGTGCCCCGTTGTTTCCAGCAGGATGTGGCACAAACAAACACGTTAGGTTGAGGCACTGCCACCGTCTTGGGTCCGGAGGGCGCATGTGCTGCGATGGTCAGAGTGCAGGAGGTGCTGCTAGAGGCTTTGCAGGATGCCCGGGGTGTCCCCTGCTGCAAGGGTCTGCGGCGGGAGGCGGGAGGCTCGCGCTGGCTGCCAGATGCTAAGCGCACCGTTTGTTGCCTGGCAGGGGCAGGCGCTTTGATAATTGGCTCGAGGGCGTTGAGGTGGAGTTGCTCTTTAGAAGTTGCTCTTTACAACATTGCTCTTATGTGATCAGGCTGTGGAAAAGATGTGAATGGGGTTCCTGGAAGTAAGGGCGACATGCTGGCAGTTTGCGATACCTGCCGTGTCTTCTGAAGGGGGCTCGCTGCCGTTCGGCGCACAACATGCGATCGCACATCAGCTAGGTCCTGGTCTAATGTAATCTTGCTCTTCCACGTGCTCTTCCGGTTTACTGTTGCTGCTGTTGCTGCTGTGAACCCTCTATGTGCCAGGCACGGCTTGCGGCGCGTGCACGGACCAACGCTGCCCGAGGCAGCCCTCAACGATGTGCCGTAGTTTTTCACGGGAACGGTCCGCCGCGCAGGTGGAGCGCGCCGTGTACGGGCGTACTGCAATCCACGTGTGCATGAGCAACGCCTGAGGACATGAGGCATGGAGGGCTGCGGGAACGGTCCGCGCAGGTGGAGCTATGCGTGAACGTGCGTGCAGTCCACCGGTGTACCTGCAGCGCCTGACCTACGCCGGACATATGGGGCGATGGCGGACATGGGAGAGAACACTGCAAAGGAAGAAAGAGCCTGCGATGGCGCTTGTAACGGCAAAAAAGGGAAATCTGCAGAGAAAGAGGGAGCCCGCCTCTACGGTCATATGTCGGGAGATATTAGGTTCCTTGATGTAGTACCGCCGTGCCTGGGCATGTGCGGGTTCCGGAGCTTGTACGGCATGAGGTATGCCTGCTGGTCGTGCGATGTGCCCCGTCCTTCCACTTGTCATCACATGGACTGCGCCCAGCCGGATCAACTGTGTCGTTGCACGTACTATCGTACGACACATACACGCCCGAAGGCGCGACGTTTCCAATAGGGCGGGCGGGTACAGAGCAAGACACGTGACGTTCGTCCCGCTCCACAAAGAGCGGCCATCCCTTGACATGTCGGTCGTCCAAAGGACTGGCACAGCTGGGGGAGTGGGATATCACGCGGGGCAGCCGCATCACGGGTGGGCTGGGTGCACGCCGATCTGGGACAACTGGGAGGAACGGTACAGTCTAGATGTAGTAAGCGCTGTTGGGCACCGACGACCGACCCAATGGCCGAGCCGACGACACCGCACAGCAGGCGCCACGCACCATCCGCACAACACATTACATCCAACCAGGCGAGTCATTACGTACGACGCCCTGGTGAGTAGTAAGTTGAGGCTCCCCTGCGACTGGAGGGCCTGTCTGCACATTACTCGCCCGCCCTGCCTCGAGCCACCCCCCTCCATACTGGAAACGTCACGCCTTCGGGTGTGCTCCACATACTGGAAACGCCACGCCTTCAGGCATGTTCTACATGATCGATAAGACCTATGCGTAATAGGGTGCTGCAGGCAGGCGAGCCTTCGGGTGCGTTTTGTCAGTGCAGGCGGCTGTCCTCATCCGTTGCAACTTTAAGCTCCCTTCTCAAGTGTGAACATCAGGGGGTGAACATCCATTGCGTTTCAGCCGATGTTCACGTACTCTGCACCTAGCACTGTCCGAGCATCCAGCATCGCGCATCCACGTGTGTAGCGGGAGCTGTGCGCTGTGACTGGCCACTCGTACGGAGCGCACGACGGAGCGTCCGGCTGAGGGGGCTTGGTGCATCAACCTATTTACTGGAGGGCTTCACTGCCGCCGCTGCTGTAGTAATATTGTGCGCGAGGTGCGCTGTGGATGTGTAACGGATAAGGTGCGCATTTTCTTGCACGCGTGGCATGCCCATGGGTCCCCGGTGCAGGAGTTACCGAGTGCATCTTACCCTTTTTTGACAGAAGAGGTGATAATTATGTGTTGATTAACCCCCTCGTTAGAGCTAATGAAGTGGTGCTGCTGCTGATGCAGCATGCAGGGCCAGAGCAGGGCTGTGCTCCAACTTAAACCGGCAACTGACACACTTTAACAGACCTCAGCTAACAATGGCATCTGTGAATATACAAGTACACTCCATAGCTTCATGGTGCTGAGATGTCCGTAGTGCAAGTAGGTTACCTGTCTGCACCCAGCGTTGGCGCCGTCACATCTAGGCCGCTGCCGGTAACCATGCGATCAGCCAGATCCTGGTATTCGGCGCATTCGGCGCATGCCCACTGGGGGGCGCTGACAATGGCATTGACCTCGCCGACGTCGTCCTGGCCCCGCCCCTGGCCCTGACGGGTGCTGCAGCGGGCTACGTGAAGGACGCGTGCGATGCGACGTACGACCCGCACAGCGATTCCGTCATCGTCGCTGTGCCAAGGGCGCTGCTGGCCATCAGCTCTACGGGGGACGTGTCGATTATTGCGGGTGACCCCGCCAACCCCGAAACAGGGTTCCACAATGACGGCGCCGGCGAGGACGCGTCGTTCGGGTGCATCATCAGCGTCGCGGCCGGGCGCTCCGGCATGCTGTACGCACTGGACCTCACGCAGCATGTGCTTGCGGTGCGCCAGGTGCAGCGCTGCGGCGACTCGTCCTACGTCACCAGCATCTACCCATTCGAGTTCTGCGAGGGCGCACGCATGCCACACGCTCTGTCGTACAACCGCCAAACGGACGCTCTGCTGCTGGGTACCTCCACGTTCACGGGTGATTTGGCTTGGCGCAGTGATGAGGAGGAGCGTGTGTACAGCATCAGCCGGCTCGTGCCACCCCACAGCTGGACGGTGGTTGCAGAGGGTGTTGCCGGTGCGGCCGGCGATGGGCGCGTGGCCGCACTCCCGGGTGGCGCCCTTCACCCGCGTTCAGAGCCTCGCCGCTGACGACAAGGGCGGCGTGTACCTCCTGGACGGCGATAACGTGCGAGTAATGGCGGCGGCTGACGGCAGGATCTCCCCCGTCGCGACGGACGTCTGGCGTTACCGGAACGCCGACTGGCAGCGCATCTCCTGGGGTGACGACCACGTGGTGATGGGGTCGGTGGCGGCGCTGCCCGGCGGACTGCTGGCGCTGTGGGTGCCGGAGGAGGACACAGTGAAGCTGCTGCAGCTGCGGCAGCAGGCTGAGGTGCTGGGCGATGATGAGGCGGCGTCAGGATCGTCGATCGGCAGCGGCGGCGGCAGCCGGCGCCGGCCGTAAGCGGCCGCACTCGTCGCTGCTGGCCGGGCTGACGGCCAACATGGGTGCGCTGCTGGAAGGGTGGCTGGCGGGAGCCGCTGGCGGCGCCGACGCCGCACCGCCAGACGTGACGATCATGGCCGGCAGCGGCGGCCATGGTGATGGCAGCAGTGGTAATGGCAGCGGTGAAGGCAGCGGCAGCGAGGCCCGGCGGTCCTTCCCCGCCCACCGCACCATCCTGGCCGCGCGCTGCCCCTACTTCCGGCGCCTCTTCGCGGGCGGCTTTGCGGACAGCGCCGCCCCGCGGGTGGAGCTGCCCGAAACCGAGCCGGAAGCGCTGGCCGCCGTCCTGCGCCACCTCTACACCGGCGACCCAGGCGAGCTGGCGGAGGGGCTGCTGCGGCCGGTGGCGGAGCTGGCGGACCGGCTGCTGCTGCCTGAGCTGCGGGACCACGTCGCGGCGCGGCTGGTGCGCTCCGTCACGCCCGGCACGGTGGTGGACGGGATGCTGTGGGCGGACCGGGCGGGGGAGCCGTTGGAGGGGCTGCTGCGGCGGCTGGTGGCGTACTTCACCAAGCACCGAGCCGAGGTGGCGGCACAAGAGCCTGGCGGCCTGAGGCAGCTGACAGCCAAAGCGAGCCCGGGTCTGCTCGAACAGCTGGTCATGCGCGGCGTCCAAGCGTCGTGAGACGACCGTGTTGGCAGCCCGGCCATCGTGCTAAGTCCGAACGCCGTATGTGTGTGCTGTCGGCGCCGTCGGAATTGAAACGTGACATATGTTGAATGCACGCACTGTGTGCCACGTGATAGATCCAGGATGTTGCCGTCAAACCAATAGACGTTCAAATAAGTAGCGGTGGTGCGATGCATGGGCTCCCTGCAAAGCGCAGGGGGTCCAGTGTGTAGCCCGGGCCAGCCATCGGCCAGCGGAGGGGTGGGCCAGTCGGCCCACTTTCGCGCCGTACCAGCACGATGGCGGCATGTGCAGCTGTCGTACGCAGCGTACGGCGCCTGGCGTCCCTCGAGCTTTCGTGGCCATTCACAACGGCAGGTGGACTGCATGTCAAGTGCGGCAATGCGTCTACTTATATGTGCCCAACTATTGTCGCGCACCAAACCTGTTTATGTAATGGGAGTGTCTGGGGCTCTGGGCGTAAACTGCTGGCAGTTGGAGGCTTCGTTTCATTACAGAGCCTTCACTCCTGTACTGCGTGTATGGGAGTTTTCAAGTTCAGGTGGCCGCGCGGGCCTCTCGAGCTAGTGGCACTTGGCGTGGAGGCACCATATGGTGCCTTTGCTCGTGGCCGGAGACGCAGCGCGGCGAATAATGCGGATGCAGGAGCGTACATCCACGCCCCTTCCCCTAGCTAGGGTGGCAGTGGACAATGTAAGGCAGCAGCTGCTTGTGCGCGTGCGGCCGGGCAGAGCACAGGCTCCCTCCCTCCTGTCCCTCTTCCCCGGCTCCTGGCTGGAGCTTTGGTCATATGTCCTAAGCAAGGTGCTCTTCCTGAACCTGCTGGCCTTGCTGCTACTGCAGCCGGCGCTTTGGGTGCAATAGTACGGTAGTTGGCGGGGAAGCGGCCCCACCGGCACACCGAACCCGCAAACACTCAGTCAAGGATTCCCGCTGCGTGACCTCAAGGACCGCATTGGGCGGCCAAAACGCTATCGTCGTGGACCCGTGGGTCGGCCCGTGGGCCACTGGCCGCCCGCCGCCCTTCCCGTCCGTACAACTGCATCCCTGCGAGCTTCATTCCAACACCGGGCAACTCCCTTTGCTGCGAGCGCGCACCGGGCTCGCGAAGGCCGTCCAATAGGTTCAGCCGCAACGCATCAGCCTCGCGCAACGCGGCCGCGCGGGCGCGAGACGACCCGTCTGGCTATCTTAATCGTCTTTTCGACAAACACCCCCTTTCGGGGCGGGCCCAGACGAAAAATGGGGGCCGGAAGAAGGGGTGCTCTAACGAAAAACCCGGCCCCTGAAAGGGGCTCCGTCTACGGAGCGGACGAAAAATGCCCATCCGGAGGGCGTCCCCGGACGAAAATCCTTGACGAGTTTACGCTTTTTCGTCGGGCCAAACGAATCGCCCCGACGGAAGATAGCCAGGCTGGCAGACGACCCCAACGTTGTGTCTAGTTGGGTACATGCCTAAGAGCATTGGTGGGGCAGCGTGGCACACGTGCGGGCGCCGGGGCCTTCCGCTGCCGCATGGTGGACGCTTCTGACGAGCACAAGTGCAACAGACGTACGGCAGCGACGCTGCTGTCCGTCGCATCAGCACCCCGGCGCTTGGCGTGGACCCCTTCCCCTCCCGGCCCCCGGCCCCAGAGCGCAGCGGAGACGGCCGTAGACCAGGTGCTCCACGCGGGAGCGCGCACGGCGGCTGGCCCCAGACCAGCCCCAGTCGCTACGCCCGGCCTCAGCGTTGCCAACAGCCCCGTAGCCCAGGTGCCCAACTGTCGCTGCCTACTGGCTCGGACCCACTGGGTGGCAAGCAACGCACACCAGGTGCTCCATCAACCGGTTATCAGCGTCAGCAAGCTCAGCCACGCCAGGCCAGTGCCAGGCTTCGTCCATCCTTCACGTAAGCACCATCGGTCGCAAACGCGCAGGACCTCATCCGAGGCCCGCAAGCCTACGGGCCCGCAACCCCAGCCTCGCGGCCTCGCCGGCCCTGCGCTCCCGCGCAGCCAGTGCAGCCATCCTCCTGGTAAGGGGGGCTGGCTGCGCGAGAAACAGGGCTTCATGGTAACTGGCTGGAAGCACAGTACCACGGGGATGGGGGGAGCCAGCTAGAGGCGCTGACGCGCCGCAGCGTCACAGCACGCTCCGTCCGGTGAAGCGGCAGGCGGCAGCGGCTGCGTGTGGCGCACCCTCGCAGGTAAACTAGGAGTGCCCTGCAGGCACCCGCGACGCCGTGACCAGCAGCGCGGAGCCTGTGCACGGTAACGAGAGGCAGCAGCGGCCTCTATCTCGCGCGACGCGGCCGCCTGGTTGCTGGCTCGTGTGTGGTTGGGGCTTGGGGCCCTCGCGCCCTCACGCCTACACGAAGGCCAGGTCCAGTCCGCCCAGCATCCGCACCAGGCCCGCCACCCGGGCCTCCAGCTCCCGGTCCTGGCGGATGCCGTCGAACACCGCCGGGTGGTCCCCCTCCGGCCACACCTGCATCCGGATGCGTCGTGATCCGATGTGCGGCAGGGGGCAGGGGGCGAGGGGCGAGGGGCTCAGGCCGAGGCTGAGCGCACGCGCAGAGCAGAGTGGGTCTCCTGAAGGCGCACCGGAGGAGGCAGGCTGCCTATCCAACAAGGGCTGGCCAACGTCTGCGGGAAGCACCGGTGCTTCCGGCGGCGTGAGAGCGGGTCAAGGGTCCGACAGGCCCCGCGACAACGCAACAGCGCGACCGGTCGTGGCCCGAGGACTACCGTCCTGGCGTTCCTCGTGTCCCGTGCAGGAGCCCTCTGCGCTGTGAGCCTGCCGTACCGGTATGGTCCGCACCGCGCCGCGGCCCCTGCGGCCCAGCCTTGCGTGCGAGCGTCAACGTGTCGTGCCCGCCTCCGAGCAGCCCGCACACCGCCCCACGGTCCCCCCCCCCCCACCCGCCGGCCTCAACCTCCCCCCTACCACACACACACACACACACACACACGCACACACACACCGGGCGACACACATGTCAGAGCGTACCCGGCGCCCTCGGCTGCGTGCGGTCGCGCCATGGGGTGCCATGGGCGGGTGGGATGGGTTGGAGAGCAGGGTGCACTGGCTGGGCTCGCTTGCTCGTGCTGCCCTGAGCCGCTCGCTCCTCAAACGCACCCTCCCAGCGCTGGCATCCTCTAACAGCGCAGCCCGCGGCGGGGCTCGCTCCGGCCCCCAACAAACGCCGCCCCGGCACGGACAGCCGCCATCGGCACTCACCCGCCGAATGGCCTCCTGCAGGTGCTCGCGGCCGCGGTTATCTCTGTAGTAGCGGTTGAAGGGCGTCAGGTCCGCCAGGATGACCTGCCGGCCATTACACACGTACGGCATTCACGTACGACATCGGGCGGGGCGCGGGAAGTGAAGTGAAGCTCCTTACCTGGCCCCCACGCACCCCCACCCGCGGGAGGACGGGCTGGCAAGCAAGCAGGTGGGTGGGTGACGGGAGGAGCTGCAGTGCTGCGGCACCACCACTGTACACAACCGCCAACACACAACCGCCAGCACGGACAAACGGCGCGAGGCAAGCGGGCAACGGAGCCGCAGGCTGCTTTCTTCGCCTCGGTGCGCTCTGCCGTGGCTCACGCGACGCCGCCCGGGCCCCGCCCGCCTGGGCCCCGCCCGCCTGGGCCCCGCCCGCCTGAGCCCCGCCCGCCTGGGCAGCGCGCACCTGCCGCGCCTCGGCCGCGTGCTCCAGCAGCCCCAGCTCCCGCGTGCGCCACAGGTACACGGCCGCCCCCTCCGCGTTGCGCGCGCGGCAGGCCGTCATGACCACCAGCCAGCCGGCCTTGGTGGGGCGCAGCAGCAGCGGCGCGTCGCTGCGCTGCAGCAGCCAGCCCAGCGCCCGGTTGAGGCCGTACCTTCAGTGGGTGCGTGTGTGTGTGTGTGGGGTGGGGGGGGGGTAATACGGAACGGGAAACGGGTCACGTCGTGGATACCGAAGCGCATACTCAGTAGTAGGAGGAACGACGGTCTTGGGAAGGCGACCTGCAAAACTGCGATGTCAGCGTCGAGCGATACGTACCGTGGCATACCTTCGCGGTTGTAGTCGCTGATTTATTGCTGACACAGAGAGGAGGAGGAGGCGGAGACCCCAAGCCCACCCGCCCAACCTAACACGCGGACAGACTGGCACAGCACTGACACCGCGAGCGCGGGCCTGCCCAGACGGACCTTCCCCACGGCACTGACCCATTCATCACTTTGTACTGACCTACGG
>LSYV01000145.1:13620-25366 GCA_001584585.1 Gonium pectorale | reverse complement strand
CGCCCCCTCACACTGCCAGAAGCGTGCGCCAAGCGTGACCCAAGCACTTGAACACCCGACACTTTCGGCATGCCTTCCGACACCCCGCCCTCGGCCGGCCGCCACCCGCGCTGGGCACATGTGCCGTACACTCGTCCGTCCTGCTTTGCGCCGCTCACTAGGCCGCCCTCCTCCGTCGGCAGCGCCGGCGACGCGGTGCGCGGTGGTGGCGGCGGCGGTCGTGGTCGTGACCGCGGCGATCCCGCCGGCGAGCGCGTCGACAGGGGCGGCTACACGGGCTGCCGCGACCGTGACTTCGGCGACCGCAGCGGCGCCAGCGGCGGCCGCGAGCGCGGAGAGCGCGACAACAGGGAGCGCGGCGACCGTGGTGGCCGCGGCCGCGGGGACCGCGGCGGCGGTGGCGGCGACGGTGGCGACCGGGGCGGCAGGGCCCGCGGTTACCGCGGCTGCGGTGGCGCCGCTGCCGCTGCCGCCGCCGCTGCCGGCATGGTCGGGTGGCGGCGGCCGCTGCGGTGGCGGCGGGGTCGGGCGTCCGCTTCGGGGAGCGCGGCTTCATGCGCGACGACCGGGACCTGGTGAAGGTGCAGCGGGAGCAGGACGGCGCGGCGGAGGCGGCGCACGCCGCGCGCAAGGTCAAGGCGGGCTAACAGAAGTACACGCCACCGCTGCGGCGGGGACGGGGGCGATGCGCCGGCAGAAGGGGGGAGGGGAGGGGGGAGGTCGTGGGTTTGGCCGCGCGTGAGCGGGATGGAGGCCTGGTCGGTGCCAGAGACGCCTTTGTGGGTTCGAATAGCTTGGTTTTGTGACGTTTCTGGACCGGCGGGCGCCAGTGACGTCTTTGTGCGGGTTGTGATTGCTTTCCAATTTAGGCGTCCTGGGATGAATGGGCACGGGTTCCGTCGGGTTGGCCAACGCTGCCTCTCAGGGTATGCCTTGCCTTGCGCCGCCGCACCCGCACTCACCCTCCCCTGCCCATCCGCCATGCTGCTGGTGCACCCTGGCGGCATTAACAGGGATGGCATGACGTGGTATGGAACGTGCAGGGCTTGCGAGTCCGTGTCCGCGCCAAGTCACGCTCAACGGCGCCCCCCTCCATCCTGCCCCTCCCCTCCTTCTCGCTGCGTGCAGAGACGCCCGCCGAGGGCGCCGGCGCCGACGACAGCGGCCCGCCGCCGGGGCTGGCGGTGCCGCAGTGACGCGGCGCAGCCGGCGCAGGCGTCCGCGGGCAGCCTGCCGGACGAGGGAAACATAGCGGTTGCTATATATGTATGGGCTGTTGACGGCGGGTGCATAAGCTGATGACGGCTTACCTGCAACATCACAGCCATGTTGGCCTGCTGGGTGGGCGCGGGGACGGCGGCACGAGCGCGGCGTGCATGGCATGCTGGGCAGTGCAGCACGGCGCAGCAGGGCCGCCCGCTCGGCAGGACCGCTCGCCCGGCGGCGGGGGCTCGCTCGCGCTTCACCTTGCTACGCCCATACTGTGCGGCGGCATGGGTGGGCGGGGGGGGGCGGCACGCGGCATGCGCCAGGGCCGCACCTGCTGGCGTGACGGCAAACGCATTCATCAACACCGGGCTGTTAGTTACCGTTACGGTTGCGGACGGTTGTTTCGCGGGCGGGCGACGCTGGGCTTGCTTCGCGTAGATGGGTTGGCGGCCTACGGTTCCGTGAGGGGCGAGCCGCTCTGTCTCCCGGTAGTTACGATTGACACACATCGGGAGGGCCCGTCGGCTCGTCTCCCTCGCCCGCCATGCCCTGTACTCGGCGCCCTGCTGGAAACATCACACCCCGGGTGTGTGTGTCCGTAGAGGTTACCTTCCCCGTCTCTGGTTCTTTTTTGATCGACGGCACGCATGCGCATCGTAAGCACGCACGCGCCTCACGCTGGCGGGCTTCTGACTGCGCCACCTTACTGCCCAACCGCCGTCGCACCCCGACGGGTTGGGCCTTACTATTAGCGCAGGGAAGGAGACGTCAACGAAGAACTGCGGCCTGACGGACGGCTCTGGTGCTTGCGCGGCTCGGACGAGCCCGTCGGCGCGAGGGGCTGGGGGGGGGGGTGGATGGGTGTGTGTGGGGGGGGGCGAGGGGGAGGAGGGGGGGAGGAGCTTGCTGGCGGCGGTGTGCAGCTACTGTACATGGAGCGAGGAAGGGACGAGGCGCATACGCATTGGCCAATTTATGTTGGGGGCCGCCCGCGACGTCTGGCTTTGCGACTCATTATACTGCGGATTGATTGCTGCGACGGAAAGTAAGCGCTCCTGCTGTCCATGACTCCATCCAAGCTCATCCTCACCCATCCAGGGCTCTGCTTTACAGTACGAGCTTGCAGCTTCAGCTGCAGCGGGTGTACGTACGGAAACTACTACGCCCGAGCGAAGCCACCGGCCAGCAGCACAGCTCCGCCGGGTTTCCTCACCTACTTGTGATATATAAACCTCATAGCTTTCAAGCAAGTAAGGTGCAGCGACTGAAAAGATTCGTTGTCTACCCTGCCTAAGTCTGCATTTCACGCCTGTGAATCCCGCCGGACGAGACATACGAAACTAAATGGGCCTGTGCATCTCTAAGACTGCTGCTGTCGCGCCTACTGCTGCTGTTGCGCCTACTGCTGTTGCTGTTGAGCGGTGGGAAGGTGAGAGATAGAGTCCGGCAGTCCCGGGCGATGGTGGTACTAAGTAAGTCTATCGCTTTCACAAAGTCTTGAACAAAAAGGAAGTAGCTTGGTGGATAGGTAGGCAGCAGGCAGGGCGTGCGTGGTCTACTCTACTCTACTCTAGACTCTACTAGACCTCCTCCTCCTCCTCCTCCTCGTCCTCCTCCTCGCTCTCGACCACCGTCTGGCGGGCCCTCTTCTTCCGCAGATGTGAGGAAGGATAACAAGACCAAGAAGAGCAAGAAGAAGAGCAAGCAGGAGCATTATTACAGGCCTAGGGACGAGGACGATGACAGCGATGACGATGACAGCAGCGATGAGAATGATGATAGCGACGATGACAGCGACGAGGATGATGATGTCGAGGGGTTCAAGCATGGTCGTAAAAATAAGGGCCCGCCAGGTAGGAAGCAAGAGGCCGCGGCGGCGGGCGGCGGGCGACGATCGACTACTACATACTGCTGGCTGCGAACTTGCTTGCTTAGCTTGCTACATCTATCGGCCGGGCTTGTTTATCTATTGATCGCTCTTACGTTGGCCCTACCTACCTGTCACTGTAGGCGCACGCCTCATGCGCTTGGACTCTCGGCGGGCAACTCGAGCAGCAGCTGCTGCAGGAGTCACTACTGATTACACTACATCTGCTAATTACACTAAATACACTACACCTCCTAACTACGCTAATTACACTACTGCTAATTACACAAATCACACTACTGCTACACCTGCTAATAATAATTACTACATCAGCGCGTATGAAACCCCGTTGCCGGGAAGACTGCGGCCAGCCTCGCCAACTACTGCACGGCGGCCGCCGCCCGCGCAGAGTGCCAGCAGCAGCTCTGCACCGAGGAGTAGTTCCTCTACGACTGTGCAGCAGCAGGACAGCGCCGCTGCTTCGTCATCGATTGCGGTGTCCTCCACGCCGCCGCGCCAGCAGCAGCGTGCTGGCGTCATCAGGGAGGAGGGCTGCCCAGGGATGAGCCCGCCAAACGCACAGCAGCAGGTGGGTATGTATGTAGGCCCCCGCGATCATCATCAGCAGGCCTGCCGCCTCCAGAGGCACTATAGATATATAGGCAATCAACTAATGACGTGTTGATGGCCTCGCTCGCTCCATGCAAGAGGCAAGTTACTGGTACGTATACCTATCTATCTGATGAAGCGGTTCTGGATATACACGGGCATCCGCGCGCTCACATGCATCTACCCGCTAGGTCATGCATGCAATAATAGTGGTGCTCATCATCCACCGCATGTACATACGTATGTGTTGATGTTGGTGGACAGACCAGCTTCTGCGCCAAGTACTAATAAGGATTGCTGATTGGCTGCTGGTGGCATTTACCTGCATACGTACGCAGCGTCACGGCGGCACCAATCTCCAGTCGCAGCTCGACGCCGCCGCCACAGCCACTGCTGCTAAGATGGAGCAGCAGGTGAGCACGCACGCCTGCAATGCGTGCACTGAAGTCGGGCGGGCGGGCCGTCTTCATGCCGCTACCCATCCACGTGCTGACAATAGGTGCCGTGCGTACCGGCGGTAGGCGTGTACACCGTACGTATGCACAATCCATCAAGTGATTCACATTCGGTTCCGTATTCATTCGGGTACGTATGTATGTTGATGAGCTATCGAGCTGGCTGTGGCCTCTAGATAGCTATCTATTAATCAGCACTACTGCTGATGATGATGAGTAATCCAGTAGTGGTGTCAGCGGCTACGTACATACAGCAGCGGCCCAGCCAGGAGCAGCAGGGCGGGTGCTTATATATGTGGTACACACCAATACGTATACATGCACATTCATCCCCTATCTACCTGACGATGGAATTGAGAGTGGCATGCACGTGCTGTATGCGTGCCGTATGCATTCTATTCTGTGCGTGTATGTGTGCAGCAGGCGCGTGCGCAGAGCCTGATGACGGACAAGCTAGCCACGGTGGAGCGTCGGCTGGCTGAAGAGCAGGATAAACACCGACTCACTCGGGCCGATCAGGCCACGCTCGAGCAGCAGGTGCTACGGCTGCAGGCACAGAACCGAACTGCGGCTGAGCAGCACGCCACGGAGATGGAGCAAGTCCTCCAGGTAGATAGATAGGGTGCTGCAGCGGCAGTAGCTACATACTGCCGCTAGTGGCAGCAGCCGATAGTGGCAGCCGAGCAGGCTGCGGCGGCGCAGGTGATCAGGTAGCATCATGGACCTGTGTTGCTTTGGAGAGTCATTGTCATCAGCATATGGTACTGCTGGCTGGCTGCTCTGGGTATGGCGGCAGGTACCATACATATCAACATACATATGTATCTACGGCTTGTGGGCCTGCTGGCGCAACTAGACGGCGACATGTACAAAAGCAGGCAGTACGATGATGAATGGTTTGAGGAGTGACAATAATCTTTACTTGCCTCTTCGTTCGTACCCGCAGCAGGCCCAGCAGGAGCAGCCAGATCCTGTGATGTTCGTCAGGGGCCCTCTCCAGTTGGATGCAGGGGCCATGGAAGGTGTGTTGCGCAAGTATGGATGCATGGCGCTGGGCCCTGGTTGGGGCTTCAAGTGCAATCACGGTGAAGACATCCTCCACAAGCACAAGTGCAGCGGCCAAGAAAACTACATTTGGTACCAGTACTCCAGCCTTACAGGTGCGTGCTGTGCAAGCAATGTTGATGATGACCTGACATACATGAAAGCGCAAGTGCTCAATACAATAATTCAGAACTTGATTTCGTCTGTATGTACTGACAAGGCAAGTAATGATGAGGTGTAACAATAATTGAGCCCCTTCACGATCTCCCATGTATTCATCCATCCATCCATATACCAGCTCGTGGCAACATCGGCGGCGCAAGACTGTGCCTAAAACCCGGCTGCCAAGCCCTCTTCCAGGCGGAGGCCCCATATCTGGCGGCCTGATTCCTCACGTCGTCAGCCTGGACCCAGCTAGTTAAGAACGTTTGCTTGTGGTTGCTGCTGTCTATCTACTGCTGATTGGCGGTTAGAGCTGCAATGGGCGCATGGCACGCATCGCACTGACTAACTTATTAACTTGCGGAACATGAATGCGATGCTGAGAGGGTCCTCAATTGAACAAGCTTACTTGCTTACTGCTCGCTGCCAGCCATCCAGCATACATGGGCTTGATGACCTAGCTAGGTCGTCTATGCATGACGAGTCCTGGGCTATCGGGCATTCCGGAGGCAGGGTTCGTGGGTTTGCCCAAATGCACCGTGGCGGGCGCGATGGTGGATAGGTTGGAGCGGGCGCTTGGTGGGGGTGAGCCCCGGCTTTCGCTGAATAAAGCATCGCCGCGTTATCGCAAAGATAGAGTCTGAGAAGATTCGGTGGGTGAAGTTAGATGGGAGGTATATGGTCCAGAAGAGGGCAGCCGTGGCACGCCGCACAATGCTTGGGGCGTGGTCAGTTGCGTCCAGGCCAAAGCTCCGAACCCGTTCGGCGTGAGGTTTGTAAATGGGTACGAGGAGCAGTTTGATGAAGGGTCGGTTCGAGTTTTGTTGGTCCACAAGGTTAAGAAGCCGCCGCGGGCAAACGTTACTGCGGCCATTATAATGTTGGTGAAGAGGAGGAGCGGCCAGCAGACTACTCGATTGTGGACCATCCAAACCCATGTGCGGTTGAATCGAAGGGAGTTTCGGCGCGTGTATGCCAGCACCTTCGCTGATGTGGCACTGCCACTGGTTGAATTTGAAGCACCAGCGTCTGGCACCGCGGGCAGCAGGTCCTGTATGTTGGGCCATGGGCGCTTGATGACGGAGCTGTTCGAGAAGCTTGCTATTCGAGTTGTGCTTGGGTCTGCGACGACCCAAGGGTCGGCAATCAAGGGCGGTGGACCCAGGCGGTCCGGCAGCGTGGGCACGAGGTTTCGAGTCGTGACAAATGGCATCGACCCAACTCTCGACGCGGACTCTCATCATGAGGACGCGCTGATGCCGGTGTACTAAAAGAGGCTGTCGTACTAGGGCTGTCGTACTAACAAGTTGCATGCGGTGGTCACGGGGCCGCTTACGGCGGCTTGGCTGGATGTGCGCCTGCCGTAGGCAGTAGTGAAGTATGTGCCGTTTGTGGCGTGCGTGGCAGCGCCTACCAGCTGTTTGACGGAGGCGCAGGAGTCGAGTATCTGCATGCGTGGCCTTGAGACCTGCAGTCTGCACATTGTGCGCTGTTATTACGTATATTACTTCATCACACAGTGACTCTTCTCTGTTATATGTTTATGCCTCCGCCTGCCAGGAACTAGGGAGTGTGTTGAGAAGACTGATATCATTCGCCCCAGGGTGGCCAAAAGCACGCCGACGCCTCATAGCCCCGGAGAGCGCATGGAATAGGTGCTCCTTGAAGACTCGCCATCACTGATGAAGAGCAGATAAAGCTGTAGGTTGCTTGCCGTAGGCTGTCAATCAAGGCAGTACATGTATAACTCCTCGGTGCCTCTCAGACTGGCGCCAGGGACTGGTGCGCCAGGGTTGTTGCCGCTGCCATGTGCTGTAATGCATCTCCGCATGTGATGACCCGTGGGTCAGTCGCTGGTGGCCGGAGGGGGCGTTGGGGGCTGCGGGCTGAGAATTTAGTTGCTGGAGCTGGAGCTGATGCCTAACCATGTTGGCATGTGCACGCCAGGAGCATGTATGCGGACCGACGTAAGATGCTCCTGGCCCGGCCCGGCCCGGGCGGCAACGCGGCATGTGATTGAAAACGGGCTGCGAGCGTCAGGTGCCGAGTTGCGGTCGCATTTGGGGTGTGTGTGTGGGCGGGTAGGCGGGTGGGCTGCAGACTGAACCGCGGGTCACTTGCAAGGGCCAGGCGTGACCCGGGAGCCACACGGGAAACTCCAGTTGCGGAGTGCAGCGGGTACGTGGCGTACAAGTAAGGCCAGCGTTCCGCTGGCTGGCCCGTAGCTCAGTGTGGTTGTGGCGTATGACGGCTTGGGCCAGCCAGGTCAGCGGGGTTTGGCAACGGGGCGCAATGCGTTTAGCAGCTAGCAGGTATGGTGCCATCGACAGGCGCCAGACCGTGGGGGCCCGCGCTGCGCTGCGCTGCTCTGCTACACCCGGCGCCCGGTTACTCTGCCATGTTGCACGTGGGAGGCCTCCCAAGTGTGGACCTGCACGTGTGGCCGTACCCGTGGCCGTGCCTGGTGGCCAGTTCCGCCGCCCGGTGGGGCTCACCAGGACCTCCTGTCGCGCGCGGGCGGGGCTCGGGGCTCGGGGCTCGGGGTGGAGGGCCTCCTGCCCACTGCTACCGTGTGGCGGGTGCGTGGCCCCTGGAGTGTGGATCTGGCGTGGGGTTTTGTCAAGTTCGCGGCTAGGCTCCTGGCTAGGCCGCCCCTCTCCTGGCGAGTCGGTGGGGGTGGGGGCTGCTGAAGCCGCAATTTCCTCATGTAATCCCCAACACGCCTGCAGACGCGCGCTGCTGCAGCTCTGGCCCTGGTGCTAAACCGCCCCAGTCAAGTGAACCGCCGGGGGAGTGCCGGGATACACATATGCCCCCGCTCGCTTGCTCGCTGTCCTTTCCTGTGGGGAGGAGAGGGGCGGCTGGTGGGGATGCGACCCACTGGTCACTTGAGGGGACAGATCCCCTTTACGAGCTCGGCCTGGCCGCCCAGCCCGGAAAGACCCGTACGGTTTGTGCGCGCCACATGCATGGTGCGTGCTGCGGTATGGCGCTCCCGGACGGAACCGGTGGCATAGACGGCGGCACCACACCGCGCGCACGACGACTCACGTCCATCCCCGTTAACAAGTGCCCTGGTGAGCTGGTCTCTCTGGGAGGGGAGGGACCGTCGCCCGACCCAACCCGCCGGAAACGTTGCGCTTTGGGGCGCGTGTGACCGCAGGCGCAGGGGGTGAGATGCGGCCCTAGTTGGGAAGAAGAGGGTGATGCGAAGCGTCAGCTGGGGACTCTGAAAGTGCTTTGTCGCAACCTTTTTGCAGGACACTACACAGCCCCACACAACCGCATTCAAACCGTCTCCTTGCGCCCTTACGGTACATTCATGCCCGTCCCCAGTATTTGGGTCGCCCATTGACCGGTCGCCGCCGAGCAGCATACCCGTAGCTTCATGCGCACATTCTCCGTCCTCAGCTCCTCGCGCACTTGAAGCACTAGCTGCACAAAGGAGAAGTATAAGCACCAAAGCATACGAACACCAATGCGCGTCCAGGTCGTGGCCGCGACCGGCGTGAGGGCGGTTGTCGCGCGGCCGCACCCCGCCGCGGCGGGCTGGGGCCCCTGGCCGCGGCAGGAGGTGCTCGTCTTCTGCGCCTTCGGGGTCTGCCCGCTCATCCTCCCAGACAGCCAGGGCGCCCCGCCCGGCGGTCGGGTGGGGGGCCCCGCCCCCGCCCTGGACGAGCCCATCAAGCTCGGCGGCGACGCAGCCGACCGCATTGGCGAAGTCACGGCCGCTCTCTACGACCCCCACTCGTACTTCGTCATCCTCGCCGTGCCGGGCGGGATGCTGTCGCTGGATTCGAACGACGACGTGAACTATATCGTGGGCGACCCCGACCCGCGGGTCGCGCCGATCGTGGGGCCGCCGCGGGACGGTCTGGAGCCCGAGGCCGCCATCACGGCCCCGTGGCGAGTGGCCGTCTGCCGCGCAGCTAACCTGATCCACTTCCTGGAGGTGCTGCAGGGCCCCTCCGCCACCACCGTCACCCTCCTGCGCCGCGCCCAGATCCTGCACGGCCTCGTGGCCGTAGGGACCCTCGCGTACGGCGAGCTCGGCGGCGGCCTGTCGTACAACCCCCACACCGACGCGCTGCTGTACAACGACACGCCGTACAGCATCAGCCTGGTGCCGCCGCACGGTGGCGGCGCGGCGCGCCTTGTGGCGGGGTCGCGCTCGTCCGCACGCCAGCAGGTTGACGGCCCTCCGCTGCAGGCTCGCACGCTCGCTTCCTCAACATCCTGTGCATGGCCGTGGACGAGCGGGGGGACGTGCTCGTACTGGACGAGCGCTCGCTGCGGCTGATGCGCCGTACAGACGGGCAGGTGGTGACGCTGGAGCGGGACTTCCCCAGGGGCGACGTGCCGGCGGTGTCCAGCCTGGCGGCGCCGCCGGGCGGCTGGCTGGCGCTGTGGAACGCGAGTGGGGGCCAGGACCTGGTGCTGGTGCAGCTGCCGCGGACAGACGCGCAGCCACAGCCACAGCCACAGCCGCAGGCACGGCCACAGCAGCTAATGCCGGCGGCGGCGGCGGCGACGGCGGCGACGGCGGCGGCGGTGGAGGATGCGGCGGCGGAGGAGGAGGCGGCGGGCACAGGTCAGCGGGAGCTGCTGTGTGGCTCTGCTGTGGCGAAGCTGGTGGCGGACTTTGCTGCGCTGCTGCAGGCCCCGATCTACGGAGGTGGCGGAGGCGACGCAGGTGGGGATGGCGCCGGCTCCGCCGCTGTGGCGTCGGATGTCATCATTATTGCCGACGGTGGTGAGGGTAGTGAAGGTGATGGCGGCGGTGAGGGCAGCGGTGGCGAGAACGGTGGTGATGCCCGGCGGTCCTTCCCCGCCCACCGCGCCATCCTGGCCGCGCGCTGCCCCTACTTTCGGCGCCTCTTCGCGGGCGGCTTTGCGGACAGCGCCGCCCCGCGGGTGGAGCTGCCCGGCGCCGAGCTGGAAGCGCTGGCCGCCGTCCTGCGCCACCTCTACACCGGCGATCCGGGCGAGCTGGCGGAGGGGCTGCTGCGGCCGGTGGCAGAGCTGGCGGACCGGCTGCTGCTGCCTGAGCTGCGGGACCACGTCGCGGCGCGGCTGGTGCGCTCCGTCACGCCCGGCACGGTGGTGGACGCGATGCTGTGGGCGGACCGGGCGGGGGCGGGCATGGAGGGGCTGCTGCGGCGGCTGGTGGCGTACTTTGCGGCCCACCGGGCCGAGGTGGCGGCGCAGGCGGCGGGCGGCCTGGATGAGCTGGTGTCCAAGGGCAGCCCGGGGCTGATCAGGCGGCTGCTGGCGTAGCAGCACGAAGAGGTGCGAAATGGTGCAGTCTGATAGACGGGCATGCCCGGATTGACAACTCCTGCCCGGATTGACAACTCCCGCTGATGGAGCGGCTGCTATTGAGTGCTGCAGTATTGTTACACAAATGACACCACTGATACGCCTCTCACGTGACACCTCGTCTTGTGACCGCATGTTGACGACCAGCGGCACTACAGACCGACTGGATCCGTACCCACACCGCAGTGATCACGCCTCCACACTCGCGCAGCGGCGCCAGACTCCCTGCACCGGGCCCTGCTTGGGCAGCCACCAACCGCCACAGCTGGAAGGCGTCTGCCGATACGGGATATGCGCGCGGCCCTGGCCAAGCATGGCCAAGCATGGCCAAGCATGGCCAAGCCTGGCCAAGCATGGCCAAGCCTGGCTAAGCATGGCCAAGCATGGCCAAGCATGGCCAAGCCGTCCAGGCGCCCCGCACATGGAAAATCCACGTCATCCGTCACCTGCACAAACGTGCGTACGGCAGTAGCGTAAGGTGGCGGGCGGGCCTGGGCTGCTCAGGTGGCTGTGGGTCCAGCACTGACAAAGCTAGTTTATTCGCTGGCGGATGCTGCTTGCCTTGGAGGGAGTAGTTGAAGCTGGTGCACTAATTGACGTCTGGGAGTTCCTGGCTTGCCTGGGAGGGAGCTATGCCCTCAGACGGACTCCTTGTCATCTACCCATGGCCACACACCGGCTTTGACGGGTACCTGTAACATCATGACATCATAAATGACGAACGCCTTGGGGCCTCCCTTGTGAGGGCGAGCGCGGGGAGTCCCAAAGGCTGACCGTCCGGACTTGTTTCGGCAAGGTGTGGATTCGTCCGTCGTGGGGACTGCGTGGCAGGACTAGGGGGTACGGGGTAGGGCGTGCGGGGGGTGTGTGTTCTACAAGATCTATAAGTTCTATGCATGACAGTGTGATATAGGCAGGCATGCGGCAAAACATCCTAGCCGGCAGCCCATGGACCCAACCTAAGTAACCCCGGCGCTAGGAACTTAACGCGGTATGTGTGTGTTGGAAAGGAACAACGCATACGACGAGCGTGTGTGTGTGTGTGTGTGTGTGGTGGTACATCTCCGGGCCGACGCTGGCC
>LSYV01000145.1:2477-13600 GCA_001584585.1 Gonium pectorale | reverse complement strand
AGCCCTAAGCAACTGCAGCTGCCCTGCAAACACCGCCGCAGTGCTGCTCCTCTGCTCGTCCGAGCAGCTGCTGCACACCTCAGTCCTTGCCGCACGGGACCAGCCCCCAAGTGTAGTGCTGGTCACGCGTTGTGTGTGTGAGGGGGCGGGGCGACGCAGGCAGCAGCACCGTCATTGGTGTCCGGAGGCGCGCAACGCAACGCAACGTGCGTGCGGTTGTGTCCCCGCAGGCAGGGGCCGCGGTGCTCATCGGCTGCGTGGGTTCGTGCAGTGCGTGGTACGGCAGCAGGGCGGAGGTTGACGTCCGGACGCACAGCCAGCCCCGTGCAGGTGTCCTGCGGCCCGTGTGTGTGTGAGCTGGTCGCCTGGTCGCCTGGCAGGGGGGCGGGTGGCGGGGGGGGTGCAGCAGAGCGCGGGTTGCGAGTTGAGTGCCACAGTACGGTTGCACCTCCGCAGCGCGTTGGCGTGAGCAGCTCAATATGCACCAAAGGAACCCTGAGGAACCCTGACTTGGAGCGGCGTCGCGCCATAGGGTCGCGCTCGCTCTGCTCCGTTCTGGCGGAGGGCCGGGGTCCGGGGGCGCAAGGCCCAGAGACATGGAACGCTCCTCCTGGTGCAGGCACCGGTGCTGGCACGCGGCTATGCGGCTACACGGTACCGCGGGCTGCGACCGCGTCAGGGCGTTCGTGGAGCGTGGCGTGAGGGCCGCCTGACGTCGGCGGCCTGAGCGCTGGGTGGTAAGGTGGGATGTGTCACCCAAGAGCCTAGTGTCGCTGCAGGCGGATGCAAGAACGCCAATGTTGCCCGGGCGCACTGAAGGAGGCACTGAAGGAGCGCACGCGAGGTTAAATGCGGGAGACACTGAAGGAGCACACGTGAGTTAAGGTACCAGTACCTGTCACTGACCATAGCTTGTCAGCGGTTCGGCCGCTGAACCGCGCCGGGGGGGGCGCCCGTCCATGTGCCACACACGGGGTCCACCCTTCACAACGGGTCCGCCGTTCCGGGTCTATTCGTGCCACACACGGGGTCCGCCACACGGTGGGCACATGCCCCCATGGGCATACGCCCACCCATGATACACCAGGTAGGTGAGAGCACACGTGAGGTCTAAGGTGCCAGTACTTGTCGCTGGGTGGGTGGGCGTGCCCGTCCATACCACACACGGTCCGCCCTTGCGGGCCATCACGGGCAGAACGTCCACGTGTGATACACCAGAGACGTGCCCGAAAGCCGGGTCCCTAGTTGAGCTCCTGCCGCGGCTGCATGCAGGCCCTGCCAGCACACGGAAAAATGCTGCATCGCTGTGCGACCCAGCTCTCCCGCAAACAAAGCCTTGCGCACTCTTGTGACCTGGTGGTGCGACCTGCCGACCCGGTCCGCCGCAGCCCGACCTCTGCCGTATGCGGCCTTGGAGCCGGACGGTGACATCGCACCGGATGGTGCCGCGGCTGTGGGCGACACAGGTGCGACCCGCCGACACCTGAAGCGACGCTGTGACACGGGCGCCCGCCGTCAGGCCATGTACGGCACACCGTACAGCCGTGTACGGCATGCACCGCCACCCGCGGCATTCATCTTTCGGAGCGAGGGTTACTGGGCGGCGCCGCGACTGTCACCCACACCCGCCACACCCACACAACATGAAGCGCTGCAAAGGAAGGGACAGCTGCAGCGCGCGGCTCGAGTTCATTGGCGACGTCTGACCTCGCACGGATTCAATGCTACAGCCTGCTCGGACGCCTAAGGTGTGGTCCTCAGACACACTCCTGCCGTGACTTCGGCCCGTATTGCAACCGAGCCGTCCAGTTGTATAACAGCCTGTAACCCTTACGCGCTGTCGTGCGGCACACACACACACACACACCCCATTACACACCTCATTACGCATAGATCATATTGAACAGACATGCCACCTGCGACGTACGCACGCGCCTCGCGCGCGATTAGGCGCATCCCCTGCCCCTGCCCCGACACGCGATCAGGCGCATCCCCTGCCCCTGCCCCGACACGCGATCAGGCGCAAGTGCCGTGAGAGCCGGTTATGCAATTACGCAGCTTGTTGCGCAGCCGATAGCAAACATCCTGCCCCACCTTCAGGCCCCACTTCAGCCCCAACTTCAACCCCCACTTCAGCCCCAACTTCAGCCCCAACTTCATGCCCCGCAGGTTTAAAGCTGAGACATCTTCATGCTGCTACGCCAGCAGCCGCCTGAGCAGCCCCGGGCTGCCCTTGGACACCAGTTCTTCCAGGCCGCCCGCCGCCTGCGCCGCCACCTCGGCCCGGTGGGCCGCAAAGTAGGCCGCCAGTCGCCGCAGCAGCCCCTCCATGCCCGCCCCCGCCCGGTCCGCCCACAGCATCGCGTCCACCACCGTGCCGGGCGTGACGGAGCGCACCAGCCGCGCCGCGACGTGGTCCCGCAGCTCCGGCAGCAGCAGCCGGTCCGCCAGCTCCGCCACCGGCCGCAGCAGCCCCTCCGCCAGGTCGCCCGGGTCGCCGGTGTAGATGTGGCGCAGGACGGCGGCCAGCGCCTCCGGCTCGGCGCCGGGCAGCTCCACCCGCGGGGCGGAGCTGTCTGCAAAGCCGCCGGCGAAGAGGTGCCGGAAGTAGGGGCAGCGCGCGGCCAGGATGGCGCGGTGGGCGGGGAAGGACCGCCGGGCATCACCACCGCCGCCGTCCTCACCGCCACCATTGCCGCTTGCACCGGCACCGGCGATGATCACCACGTCTGACGTTGCTGCGCCAGCGCCGGTGTGGCCGCCGCCGCTCCCACCGTCACGCTCACCGCACCACGTCCCCAGCAGCGCACCGAGGTCCCCGGCAAGGGAGGCAGTCGAGCGCTGCCGCTTCCGAGCGCCTCCCGCCGCCGTCGCCACCGCCGCTGAGCTGCTGGGGCCCGCGGCCACGTCCTCCGGCATCCAGCCATCGCCGCCCAGCTCCTCCCGCCCGAGCTCCACGAGGTGCAGGCTGCCGCCGCCTTGTCGCCACAGCGCCAGGCGGCCGTCAGGCAGGACCACCATGCGGTCAAAGCCCCCATCGCTGGGGGGGTCCCACTCCAGGGTTTGCACCCCACCACCCCGGCGCATCACGCGCAGCAGGCCCCCGTCCAGGATGAACACGTTGCCGTGCTCGTCGGCCGCCAGGGCCTTGATGTCGGTGAAGTGCGCCAGCAGCGCCGCGGGGCCGTCCACCGGCGTACGGGAGTAACGAATGCCCGCAACAGGCTCGGCGCCAATCGGCATCAGCAGCCTGCTGATGCTCGTGGGCGTGCCCGCAAAGAGCAGGTCGCCGGTGCGGGGGTTGTGCACGACGCAGCCGCAGCCGACCATGATGAGGGTGGTCTGCAGCCCGCAGGAGCCCTCGAGCAGCTGCACCTGGCGGAGGGCGCTGTTGTTGTTGCCGGCCTTCCTGCAGGCTTCCGTGAGGTACAGGACCCCCGGCGCCCCCCCGGCGGCCAGGAATAGCGGGTTCCCGATACGGGCCTCATCATCGACGCCGTCGCGCCATTCAGCCGCGGCCCCATGGTCCGGATCGCCAGCGAGCACGGTGACGACGTCATCCGCATCCAAGGCCAGGAGGGCGCCCGGCACGGCCATGACCACGGAGTCGGATTGGGGGTTGTAGGCTGCGGCGCAGACTTTTTCGATATACTCGGTCACTTCGCCGCTCAAGTCCAGCGGCCCGCCGAGTTGGGCGCCGCGAGCAGCTCGCATCGCCGCGGGGTTCCCGCCCTCCCCCTGCTGCGCCGCGTCGTGCCCTTCTTGCGTGATGATGAGCGGGCAAATTCCAAACTGACAGAATACCAGCACCTCAGAGCGCTCTGGCGCGGCCGGGAGCGGCCGCGCCACGACCGCCCTGATTTGGTTTACTGCAAGAACCTGCGTGCGCATCTCTTCAAGAACCTCACCTTGCAAAGCAGTATCATACACTTTCGCAGCGTCAGGATTCTGATTCGGATTTGGATTTGGGAAAATTTTTGTCCGGCTTGCGACCACGTGTGACCTGTGACCCCCTTGTCAGGTCTCTGACACCCGGAGCCAGGCGTACTGGGCGCTCTAGTGGTGCTGCCGACGGCGGTGCAGAAACCTTTTGGTGTGGGGCTCTCCACGACGGGCGTACTGTACCGTACCTGGTGCACGGCGTGGGTCGGCCGGGGCGGTGCGGTGTGTAGGGCCCCCGCTGGTGCGCCGGCCTCTCGACGCCTGCTGTGCAAGTTCATAGCCCGGGTTTGGGGTGTTCTAGAAGCGGGGCCCATTGGGCGTCGCCTTGGACCTGTCAGCCTGGATGCCGTCTAAATGCATAGGGCTTCAATCCGGTGTCCCATGCACCTCTTGGTCGAAGGACATAAGAGGTGCTCGGGACACCGGCGTTGTGTCACGAGCTTGGTGATAAGACACGGGGCGCAGGGACCACACGACTGTACTCAAGCACCAGGGCGCAGGAATCGCAGGCAGCCCGACCGAGCTTGTTGGGCACGTACGATAGGGATTCTAGCGGGCGGGACGGGATTCGGCGAAACTGGTATCGCGCCAGGGAGCGATTCGACGCGGACGGAGCTGGGATTCGACAAGGGGAGAAACTCCCCTGGATTCGACGAAACCCGGATTCGGCAAGGGAGGGATTCCGCGGTGCCGTTAGCTTTGTGACACGCCTACCCCCCCCCCCCCGAGGCCTCGTGTCAACCCCCCTGACGGCATCGATGATAACATCCGACGCCGCCGCAGCGGAGCCGGCGCCACCACCAGCTTATCAGGTCGCCTCCGCCCCCGTAGGTACGGTCGGGGTCTCCAGCAGCGCAGGTGCGCAGCCAAGTCCGCGACCAGCCTCGCCACAGCCTAGCCGCGCACCGGCTCCCGCTGACCGGTGCCCGCCGCCTCTCGAGTCACCACCCTGGCTCACTGCGACCGATTTGCATCCCCTGTGCCGGGCGCCGAAGCCATTACAACACGGAAAGCTGTGCAGAAGCGGCCCAAGACGCGACGTTCACCGCCCAGAAGGGCGGGCGGGTGCAAGGCAGGCAGGTGAAGCCTCCCCCCTTCAAGAGCAGTCGTTGGCACGGCTGTTCGCGCTAAGCCGGATCCTGGCACCGAAGTGAACCGTGGGTCGCATCCCAGCCGCGCTCCCTGACCTTCCTCGCAGGAAAGGACAGCAAGCGAGCGGGGGCTGGGGGCCATGTGGAACACGGTACGCCCCCGGCAGTTCCCTTGCCTGGGGCGGGTTGGCGCCAGAGCCAGAGCTGCAGCCGCGCGCGTCCACGGGCGGATCGGGAATTACAAGAGGGGCCTGCAACCCCGAAACTCCACCGACTCGCCAGGAGAGGGGCGGCCTGGCCAGGAGCCTAGCCGCGAACTTTTGACCAAACCCCACGCCAGATCCACGTTCCAGGGGCCACGCACCCGCCACACGGTAGCAGTGGGGCCGGAGGCCACCAGCCCCAAGCCCCGAGCCCCAAGCCCCGCCCTCGCACGACACCGCCGGGCGGTCCTGGTGAGCCCCACCGAGGGACGGGACTGGCCACCAGGTACGGCCACGGGTACGGCCACACGTGCGGGTCCGCACTTGGCAGGAGGCCTCCCGCGTGCAACACAGCAGAACAAGCGGGCGCCGGGTGGAGCAGCGCAGCGCAGTGTGGGGCGGGGCAGGGCGGGGCGGGCGGGGCGCGGCGGGCGGGGTCGACTGAGCGGGAGCAGCGCGGCGCAATCCGCGCCCGCAATGGGAGCTCCTGCTCCACTCCATTCCACCCGACTCCACCCAGCCACCAACTGCACGCCACTGCGCCAGCGCGACGACAGCCGGCCGACGACCGGGGGCGTCGCTGCCGTACAGGCCCGTGCTGCCGTACATACCGGCCGCGAGCAGGCGCAAGCGCACGCGCAACCCAGCCCAGCCCCTCCCCGGCCAGCCGGCCAAGCGCACACCAGCATGGCCTGCCCCGGACGCCACCTGCCGCGGCGGGTGCGCCCCGGGACGCACCCCAACACACGGTGCGGGCCGCGGTGCCCCCCAACTCAGCCAGGCACGCCAGCCAACGCGGATGCGCCGCACAGGCCGGGGCGGCTTCCTGTTTGGGCCGCTGCCGCGGCAGCCGCGCGCTGCCGAGCTGCCCTGCGGAGGACGCAGCTGCTTCAGGCCTTCGGAGACGGCCTCAGCGCCCAGCCGAAACCTCAGGGCCAATGCAGTGCCCTGAGTGGGGCGAGGACCCTTCATTTGGGTCGCCCGCAGCGGCAGGGCAGCGACAGCGCAATGGGCAGCTCGCCTCCACGCCACGCACCTCAGCTGCGCGCCTCAGGCCCAGAACTCAACAAGTGTTTCACGGGGCGCCCTCGGGGACCCCAACCCTGCCTGGCGCGCGAAAGGGGACGCCCCCACCCCCGGTCCCACTCCGTGTCACGTGGCCAGGGCAGGCCAGGCCAGCCCAGCTTCGTGCCCTCAAGCCGATGGACCCAGTCAGCCGCGCGGCCGTCAGGCGCCGCCGCTGCCACACGCGTCACTAGTGTACAGGTCAAGGCGGCCATTGTGCCGCAATGCGTCGCCGGGGGCCAATTCGGCCCTGCTAGCGGCGACGCAACGCCAAGTCGTACTTCATGTACATGCTGTGCAGTGCAGCAGCTGCCTAACCAGCTCTACATTGATCGCGCTCTGCGCTGCCGGTAGCAGACCAGAGAGAGGAGGGGGGGCTGGGACGGGGCGGTGCGGGGCGGGAAGTGGCGCCCGGGCGGCGGGTCCCCGGGCCGCCAGGCCACTCCCGCCAGGCAGCTGCGTGGCGCGAGGTGACCAAGACGCACGATTGCCCCCCCCCCTCCAACGGCCATCTGAGCACCTGCAGACGCCGCCGACGAGGATACGGGCGCCCGGCCCGCGGCACAGCACAACCGTGAACACCCCGTGTGCGTGTGACGCCCGGAGTCCGGTGCGCCCGGTGCGCCGCCGCTCACAGCCCGCGCCGCCGCCGGACGAAAACGGACAAGTGCCAATCCGACGGGGCTTGCCGATGTGCACACACTCAGCGGCCGCGGCCGCGGCTCACGACGCCGCCACCGTGGCGGCGACGACGGGCTGCGCTGCCGCCGTGGCTGTAGCCGCTGCCGCCGGCTCCTGCGGCTGCAGCGGCTCCTGCCGCAGCTGCAGGCGGCGCGTGACCTTGGCCTTCTCCGCCTCGATGATGCCCGACACCTGGCGCACGCACTCGTCCAGCTCCCCGTCACGGTTGACCACCACTGGGGGTGCGTGGGTGGGTGGGAGGGGCAGAGGGGGTCGGCGGGCGACAGAGGGGGTCGGCGTCAGCACCCCGGTACTTGCGTGTGGGGGGCGCGGGGGTGTCGGGCGGGAGGGTGAGGGGAGGGGAGAGCACGGGGGGGGGGGGGTAGAGGGTTGGAAGTACGGGGGGGCGGGACGCTGGGGGATGCATCGGAGGAGGGGATGCCCGCTCGCAGCTGCGGATGCGGTTGAGGGAGGTGGCGCATCTGACGTGGGCGCCAGCGCCCCGCACCCCGGGGGCTGGCTCCCTCCCTCCCTCCCTTCCCGCCCGCAGGCCCCGCGCCTCACCGTAATCGAAGGCCGCGATGTGTTCATTCTCCTGCCGGGCGGTCTGAACGCGGACCAGGAGCTTGTCCTGCGGGGTGGGGGGTGCGCGGGCGGCGCAGGTGCGGGGAGTGGGTGCGGGTGGCAGCCGAGGGCCCGGCGGAAAAATCGGCGCACCGAGGCGGGAGGCGCCGAGGGCCCCGCCTACCCCCCCCCCCACCGAGGCGCGGGCACCAGGTGCGCCAGGGAGGGCCGGGCCGGATCCCACACGGCGGTACAGCCGCCAAGCCGACAGCGGGCCCACTGCATTCTCCCCCCCACCCCTTAAGCGCCCCACCAGCGGCTCCGTCTTGCGCGCCACCAGCCGTTTGACCAGCACGTCCTCGCTGTCGGCCGTCACAAAGATGGATATGCAGTCGGGCATGAGCCGCTTCACGGTGGCGGCGCCCTGCGGCGGGAGGATGGGGAGGGGCGGGAGTGAGGGGGGTTGGCAAGATGTTAGATGTATGTGCGCTACGTGTGGGCTACGGGTCAAGAAACCGGGTTGGGTGGGGGGGATGCTCGCCGAAGGGTCCTGGGCTCCCGCGAAGCGGTGCGGGAACCCCCCCCATACACATCCACCTCCCCTCGTTGCCCGCCCCCGACCCCGCCCACCCAGCCACGTCCCCGCTGCGTCCTTGCCCCCCCCCTTACTGCCATCACAACTATCGCCACCATCATCGGCTTCCTCCCGAGCCCCATTCCCTCCACATGCCACCCAACCCCGCCCCACCCCTTCCCCCGGCCCCGCCTCGTTCCCCTTTCCTCCGCTCCCTCCACCTTTGCCCCCACATACCTGCTGATCCGCAGCACCCTCTTACCCCCTTTTCGGCACACACACACACACAGCGCTCCCTCCCACCTCCACCGCTCCCTCACTCTCCCGCCCCCCCCCCCACACACACACCTGCACGTCGATCCGCAGCACCACGTCCGTCCCCGCCGCCAGCGCCGCGTCCACCTGCTGCCGCGGGATGCCCTTGTACTCGCCGTACACCAGCGCGTGCTCCAGCAGCATGCCCTCCGCCATCCAGCCCTCGAACCGCTCGCGGCTCACAAAAAAGTAGTCGCGGCCCTCCACCTCGCCCGCGCGCTTAGGTCTGGCGGCGGGGGTGAGGGGTGAGGGTGGCGGAGTTAGCGTAGGGTTGGGGTGGGGTGGCGGGGTAGCGTAGTGGGGCGCAGGGAGCCGAGGGGACCGGCCCACTACCCCGCACCCGCAACCTACATCCGTTCCCGTGCCCGAACCCACATCGCTGCACCCGTGTACCCAGCACCCACTCCCGTTTTGCCGTACGCCCATTGACGAGCACATGCGCGCTCGTGGCGCAAAATCCATCCCGTAGCGCCCCCCCCACACACGCACACATTCTCACCACCCGTCCGCTGGTCGTGTACGGTCCTTCGGTCCACGTCATGTACGGCGTACAACAAAACCCACACACCTGGAGGTGGCCGTGACCACGAAGTACAGGTCCTCCCGCTGCTCCTTGAGCCGCGTCAGCACCGCGTCCTTGCCCACGCCGCTGGGCCCGCTGATGACAATCACCACGGGCCGGGAGGCAGGCGCCTGAGAAATGGGGGGGGGGGGCAACGGGCGAGGCGGGGGGATGGGACGGCGTGGGGGAAAGGGGGCAGGGGTTTGAGGGCAGGGCGTGTGCACAGGAGGGGGGGGGCAACAGGTGCAATGGCCGAGAGGTAAAGCTTTTGCAAAATTTGCGTGCTGGCCTGACGTCCTTTGCAGCAGGATGGCTTGGCGGCCGGCGGTTGCAACACCCATGAGCAAGTGCACCACGGCAAGCGCAGCCCAGTTTCGAAAGGGATTATGCTTCGAACGGAGAACCATCTAGATGTACAAGTTTTATGGTCAGTTGCCGCTGCGGCGCGAGCGACCGCCCAACCCACCAGCGGCTTGGTATCGAGCGGCCCGAGCACCGAGGTTACTCGCTTCATGACCTCAGGGTCGGGCAGAGGCTGTGTCGGGGGCTTGACGTCGGTGCCGACGACGGTGCTGAATCCCCCTTTTGTGGTCGGCAGTCGCCAAGTCGGCTTGCCGACAGCCGCGCACAGCATGCGTCCTGTGCGACTGGTGCTTAGGCACAGCGACTCCGCGGTGTGCGGGCAGCAGGCCGCCCGGCGAATGGCTCGGAGAGTTTGCTGCATTTTGTCAGCGACCCACTGTAGTTACGAAAGCTTAAACAATTAAAGCGAATGAGCAATTCTGTAATGATAGGCTACAAAGGTCGGAAGCGCAATGGCCAGGAAGGCAGAGCCCTAATAGCCGGCAGAGGCCATGGCCCGCAATGCGAGCCGTCGAAAGCGAGAAGCAAGTCAATTTAGATTGTCTGTAAGTCTGCCAGTCATTGAGCATAGCCGGCCCGGTTTGTGTGGCCAACCAGAATTTCCGGAGCTGGGTTTCGGGGCGTGGCAGCGCCCCCTCGCGCCTCGCCCTCACCGCGCCTCAAACCCTAGCAGCCGCATTTTGGTATCCAATATGTGTGGAATTGGTCATCGCACGCTTGCTCGCACTGGGCTCCACGCTGAGGCCTGCTCGAGTGATGGGCGTACCTTGGTATGGTTGGTACAGGGGCTCTTCCCTGGATTGGTTGCTGGGGGGCCGTGGGTCGAGGGGAACTGCCCCTGGTGCGCTCCTGCGTCAGCGGCACTTCGCTACTCGAGGGTATCCGCACTGCGGAGGGCTACCCACCGACGCGCTCGCAGGGAGTTAAGTCGTTGCACACGTACCAAAACCGTACGGCGTGCACACATCAGGGGTTGACTCGCCAGCCAAGTGCGAGCTTAACGTTAGAATCTTCTTTGTATTTCCGGGGTCAAAACACACTTCGATTTGGCCGTGCATCAACTTCCTACTTGCCGAACGAAAAGCCCATTAGAACACCTCCCAATGACGAACGTTTTATTGTCTTATTTTGGAAATGAATAGCAACCAACTTGGTCCACGAGGCGCTCCTCGATGTGAAAAATGGAAGACCTATCGATAAGGCCGGGTTTTAATCTCGACGCTGCGTTCCGTGGCCACCTTTCACCCGTGCGACGTATCGTGTACAATGAGCGGACCCGGCACTTCGTGTCCATTGACGAGCATTGCCTCAAGGCATGGTCGCGGGAGCGCGACGGCAGCACGCGGGTCCAGCACGACGTGCAGTTCCCCAACTACCAGTCCAACTACATCACGTCCATGGTACTCAGCCAGGAGCTCAACCTGCTCTTCGCGGCGTGCCTGGACGACAACCTGCGCCTGTACAACGAGCGGCTCCGGCTCAAGAGCTGCATGCCCTGGTCCAATGGCGTCGTGCGGGAGGTGGGGCGGGCACTTCCGTACCCGGGGGGCCGGGGCACGGCGCGGGGGTGGGGCCCCGCGGGTTTGTCACGGCGTGGGGGTGGGGGCGGCAGCGAAACGTGGCGCGGCCGCTAGAGGCCACCCGGAGTAAGCGGACACGACACACGAGACGGCAGAGTCACGGGGGCGGGACGGGGCGAGACGTCGGGCTGCTGCCGGCCGCCGTCGATGGCCGCCTGGCCAGCGCCCCGGGCGCGGTGCTGG
>LSYV01000144.1:82674-103862 GCA_001584585.1 Gonium pectorale | reverse complement strand
CAAGCTGTGTGGCCGCAGCGACATGGCCACAATGGCTTTGTCGAACATGCAAGCGCTGGTGAAGGTTGTAAAGGTGGACAAGGTTGAGACTCACACGGCGCAGCAGTTATTGGAGGACACCCGGCAGGAGGACATCCGGCAGGAGGACATCCGGCAGGAGGACATCCGGCAGGAGGTCGTGCAGCAGGCGGAAGCCAACAACCGCCAGACCAAGGCACTGGTGAGCGCTTTATATTAGGGACGGCCAGCATATAGGGTCGGGTTATGGCCCGTGACAAACAGGACTAGGAAGTGCTTTGGGGTTGGGAGTCCTGTTACACGACTAGGAAGTGCCTTCAGAACAAAGTGATTTCAGCCGTACGCAGGCCTTTGTCGATGGCAACAGAGGTGGATGCAAGCAGTGCTGCTTACTGCAGTGAGTGGGTGCGGTCGTGCATCCTTCCCTAGGTTTTGGTCAGCCTGAGATCGGTGCGATATTGGAGCTTCAATTTTGTAACCTGACCCGTTTGCTGCCTGCTTCATGTCAAACTGACTTGCAGAGGCCGCCTGCCTGTGTCCCGTGTGCCTTTAGTCAGGCCGCGCACGTCGACCAGCTCAAGGAGTTGGTTTCGATGCTGACCCATGAAGCTCTGGAGAGCAGGCGGCAGACGGTGAGTGCCTACTTGAAGGGCGGGAGGGAATATGGACTGGCTGAGCCAAAGTTTGATACACTTTCTGGCATGCCAGGTGTACACTGGATCTGTCCACACTGGATCCGTCTCCCTGATTATCAATACACGTGATGTGTACTCCTGTCACCTTGTTTTGGGGAGGACCCCTCCCATTCAAAATCCTCTGGGAGGGAAAGAAAACCCTCCCTGCTCTCACCTGTTTGATCAGAATCCCGTGGACGGTATCACTGGGTTCGGGTGCGTGGCACACATTGGAGGCTGCGGATATGACGCGTGTGGGCACTCCCACACGGAGCATTTCTTGGCTGTAGGGCATGGTCACGGTCTCACGTCCCTGCCAACTTCTGCTAGTCTATAAGCCCCCGTTCTTTCCTATCTTGCCAGGCCGCACCTGCCGTGGGCTTACGGCTTGCGTCTGTGTTCCTAACTGCCTGCCCACAGCTTGAATGCCGCTGCAAGGCAGAAGCGGACATGCGCAGCTGCTGTACCGACCTGGACGCCCTGGACAGCCCCACTGCGTACTGCCATGCACGCAGCGGCCACGCCTAGCTCCATGAGTAGCGGGCGCCCGAGCAGCAGCAGCGGCAGCAACCCTGGCAGCGGTGCCTGCGACGCCGTCCGCCTCCTGGGCAGCAGCCTCAACTAGCTGTCCCTGGAGGAGATGCTGGTGGGCTGCGCCGTTGGGGTGCACAAGGACAGCATGAAGGCCGCGGTGCTCAGCGTTGCGAATGAGGTGGGGGCCGGGACAGGTGGGGGAGGGGGGCCATGACAGGTCTGACTGTGGAACAGGGCGCGGGTCGTCTCGCCCATTGCAGCGCATCCGTGGCCCCGTCAAGTCGTGTGCTTACACTAAGCCCTGTCCCCTTCACCGCTCTGGCTGCAGAGAGCCAAGGAAATGAAAGCGAACGTGCAGATGCTGGTGGGCCTCGAGTTCTGCCGTTTGCAAGGTCCCGAGATGCAGACTGGGCTGACAGCATTGGAGCTGGGTGAGCCAGTACGGCAGCTGTCGGAGCAGTGGCAGCGTGCAAGCGGCCGGGTGAGCAGTGGCGTGGGCCAACGGGGTGCCAGGAAGGTGGGAGGGGGTGAGGGACTGCAGGGTTGTGAGGCGCCAGGATATGCGAATTCGCTCCAGTGGCTGTAAGGGTTCACGCCTTCAGTTCGCTACAGCCAGCATCATGATCAGCTCGCCGCTTACCTTGACGCCGCCCGCTCATACCCGTGTCCTCGCTCTGCGTCACTGCTGGCGGTGCAGGGGTTGGTTCACAACACGCGGTACGGGAGCAGCTAGGGTGGCGGCTCCTGGCAACGCCAAGGCGCAGTGCAAAGTATGGCGGGTCAGAACATACGGACGGGAAGGCGGGGAGGGGGGAGGTAGTGACGAAGGGAGCGGGTCGTGTTGCGGACACCAAATCGCCTACAAATGCAGTTGAAGAACTTGGGGCGGTCTTGACGTAGTTTGTTGGCGATCTGTGAAATGTAACGTCTGCGACGAGCAAGCGGCACCAAGCGTACCTTTGTCGCGTGTAGGGCTGAAAGGGGTCCAAAATGATGGGGGGGTCACATGTTTTCCAGTTCCTCCCGTTGTCAATTGGGCCAGTCCAGCCCGATTGGAGTGAGCTTGCACGACCACGATATTCGTGCATGAACGCCGTCTGGCAACACAGCCTGCTCACGTCGTCCTGCGTAATGGTGGCTGCAAACAGGGCCGTTCCTCGTGCTGCGGTGACAGGTTTTTTCCGCTGCTGCAGGCCCGACGCGGCGTATTGATGCCACATCTGCGCCATCGCCCCCTCGAGCAGGGAGCTGCCCCGCTGTGCCCATCCTCCCTGCGCTAGTCCGGGCACAGGCCCTGGTGCGGTTGGGAGGGAATGCCCTGTGGCGTGTCAACACCTACGATAGGGGCAGCGGAGCAGGAGTTCATCTGGTTCGGCAGGCGCTGCTTCGTCCCAAGTTGCACGCTGTGTGATGGCCCCCTCCTATGGGGCGCAGATACGCCTTGGCTGTCATGCACATGCACATGGTGGGGCCGCTGCTCTGTACATGCCTCAACTCGTTTCGGTCCCCGCCGCTGATGTCGGCCGCCTCAGCGATGCGCCCGCACATAGGCGTGCGGCGCTGATGAGCGCATTCGGGGTGCCCGGATCACGATCGGTGGCTTTCCAGGGCGGGTGGCAGGTGGGCCAGTATGTCGTCGTGGCTGCACGCTTGATTAGGGTACACGAACTTGTATGCGTGGGGTAGAGCAAGCACGGCTGAGAACAAAATTGCACTTGCAATGCGTCTCACAAGGTGTGCCAATCCGTTTGCGGTGCTTGATTCTCGCTGCCGTTGGTAGCAGGTTGTCCAGGGTATGATGAGAGGGCGCGGGTGGGTTTTGTGTGAGCTCGATGGTGCAGAAGGGTGTTTGGGGCGGCGCGATATGCGCCGCAAACGCTACCCGCCGCCGCCGCTCTTACTTAATTGGTGGGCTGGCTGTGCTCAGATCAAAGTTCTTGTGGCCGTGGTCGCATCGGTGTGAAGTGGAGTTTGCTCGTTCAAAGCCGGTGGCTTCCTAGGGCGGATGGCGGGGCTTGTGTTGGTGATGGTCGCGGTGCTGCGTGCGTGCGTGTGCGCCCAGTCCGATGGGCCGTGTGGCGTAAGGAGAGCGCGAGCGCTGCTGGCCCGCCTGTCGGCCCGCGGTGGTGTGTGGCCGCATGGGTCGCCCGCTGGCGCCGGCGCACATGCGTCGTTGTGCCTTCTCTGGCCCTGGCCCCGGCGGTGTGGGCGAGGCGAGGCGTGCCAATGGCCCTGCACGCCCTCTCATCCGAGCCCGATGCAGTGTAAGGTTACAAATGGAGCCTCCTGTATTGTTGGTTTAGCCATGGGTGCGGGCGCGGCACACAAGCGCACGACACGTCAAGGTCAGACACGTCCACATGCGCCTGAGGGGCAAAAGGCACGGCATGCGCACAACGAGTACGGAGATGCAGGACGGGAAACGCTGCAGGAAGGGGCTCTCCCCTGGCTGTGATGAGTACTGCAAAGCCGCCCCCAACAATCCTGGCGCAATCTTTGTCCGGCCGGCTCCTCCAGCCCGCATGCAGGGCGTTGGTTGGTTCGTCACCGCAGCCGCGCAACCATACGGTACATGTGGGAGGGGCGCAGGGGCCAGAGCTAAAAAGAGCTAGTGCGGCGGCTGGGGGAGCTGGATGTGGGCATGAGGGTGCAATTTGTTCATGCATGCCGGTCACTGCCAGGAATGGATGCCAGGCACCAGGCCTGAGTATGGCACCCGCTCCGGGCTCGCGATGCAAATCTGGTCAAGCCTAGTTTCTTTCGGCCTGCTGTGGGCTTTGTGGAAGGTCTGCTGGCTCGTGCCACCCCCGATGCATTGCTCTGGGGTCCGGGAGGCACGTACGGCATGCCGTCACTGTCGGGAGCCTTTCCTGGCGAAAGTTGATTGCTTCTCGTGCGGTTGTGTACGACATGCGGTGCGGGCCAAGCGACCGGCTGAGGCGCCGACCCAATTGGGCAGGACGGCAGGCGAGGTGGGTGGCAAGCAGCATAGTCGTCGTCGGGTTTGTGGTCGTACTCCTCGTCACAAGTTGGTGAGGGGGGCCGAGGGCGCATGGGTGGAAAGGCGCCGACCAAGGGGAATGGGGTGCAGTACGTGTGTAGGCGAGGCTGCCGGGTGTGTGGTAGTGGGCCAGCAGCGCGGCCTTGCAGCACCCAGCAGCCACTGGGATGGGGTTGCGGTCGGTCGTCGCTGTACGCTCCACGTCCAACCCCCCTCTGGTGCGACGCTCACACCACGGGTAGCCCGCCCCGTCCTCCCGCCACCCGCAGGCCCACCCACACGCACTTGGACCCGGACCGGATCCGCCGCCCTGCTCCTGCTGGCCCCCTCGCTGCTGCTCAGCTACGCCTCCCGGGCGAGCCTGCCGGCCAGCCGCTTCACCGCCGCTGGTGCGGGCGCGAGGGCTGCCGCTGCCGCCGCCCTACACGCCGCCCTCGGAGAGCCTGGCGCTGCCGCCGGTGCTGGCGGGCTGGCTGGGGCTGCAGGGCACCGGTGGGGCCGCTGGTGCCGCGCGCCTGATCGGGCGTGCCTGCCGCAGGTTGGTTAATTTTTTGGCGTTGGGTCGTTGGGCGTTGGGTTGTTGAGCGTTAGGTCGTTGGGCGTTGGGTCGTTGGGCGTTGGGTTGTTGGGTCGTTGCGCTAGATGGTAAACCCGAGTAAACCCGAGTCGCAAGGGCCATGGTCTGTCAGTGTGTAAGGACCTACCGCCGCGTGCGTCACTTGCTGATCTGCTCTCTTGGGCTCCACTGCATTGCACCCTCACCGCATTCACGGGCTAGAGGCTGCGAGCTAGCCCCGCTGCGTTGCTTGCGCCGTCATCTATGGATGGCCAGACTATCTAAGGCACCTGTAAGGAGCGCTCCTGGGCAACGATTGCCCCACGGCAGCAATACCACGCAGCAGCTGTGCACCACGACAAGTACGGCCGCGGTGGCGGTCAGGGATGCCGTCGGCGGCGCCGGCCTCCGCGGCAGCGCCGGGCCACATGGGGTTGGCTTACACAGGTTACACAGGCTACACGTCCGTCAAAGCCGGGGGTGGGCCATGGACGAAATGCGAATATTGGGATGGGGGAGCGGGTCATGGTCCCCGTCTCTACCCCGCTTCAGCGCCTGACGCCGAAGTATGGCGTGTCTAGTGTCCCAGACAGCCTTTAGGTAGGCTCCCACTGCAGCGGGCGGAGCCTCCTACATAATAGTAACCATGTCTCGATGCCTAACAACCAAGGCAACCTCAAACTGGACGCGGAGCTGCTCGTAACACGGGCATTCGCAGAACACGTGTAGTGCGTCTATGGCCGTGGAGTCGCCACAGGCCTTGCATGTCCGCTCAGCCTGGGCTCATCCGTTGGGCCGGGCCCGCTTCCCGCCCATCCTAGCCTAAACCGCATCAGCGTTTGGTGCAGGCTGGGCACCATCACGGTCGCAGTATGGACGGAGTCGCCGGCACATCTTGATTCCCGTCTCCTAGGGAGATCGCGGGGGGCCTTAGTCACTTGGGGCAGCCGCCACCGTGCGTTAAGCCTGTCGGCAAAGCTATCCATCACTTTGCTAACGGGTACCACCAGCGAAGCAAAGTACTTTGATTGCGCGCTAGCCGTAAGGACCTCGGGGGCCTGAACACCGGCACCGGCAAGGAAGCGCAGCACCCCTGTTAACCAGCAGTCGGTCATCCCATCAACAAGGGCAAGCTTAAGGTCTGCTATAAAGGCCCGATGGCACAGCGTATCGGGGCGCTCCACCAGCTTGCACCTGAACCGCAGGGCGAGCTTAGGCCCTTTGCTCTTCAATGGGCATGGCACTTTCAAACGGCGGCGAGGCGGGGATCAGCAGCGATGCTTACAACCTTTAGCGAACATAGGGACAGGACCGGCTGACAAGGGAACAAACCAACCTGCTGAGTGCCGCAGGCCAGCAGGGGCCACGCTGTGCTGCACGGGCACATACGGCCAAACAAAACTGCGGTCCCAAAGGCCTTGCACCTCCTGGTGCAACCCAAACGGGCTGCCCCGCGCCTGCCGCTGCCTTGAATGCCACGCAATCCGCCCCCGCAAAGTCAGCCGCCTGCAGCACGACCTTACAGTTTGCAATCATGCCGGTGGTCGCCACCAGGCGCACCATCTTCTTGCGTCGCTCAAGAGTCAGACTCCGCGTTTCGCCCGGGGCGAGCCAGTGCGCAGCGAAGACGTAGGGCGACACCGGCTCTAAGAGGCGTAATGTGATGTACTGCGGGCCGCTGAACCGCTTCGCAATGGCCTTGTTCGCAAGCCGAAACGTTCCGGCAATTTCGTTGGGGCCCACGAAGCTGGGTTGGCCACGCGATCAGGCAGCCCCAGCCACACCGCCTCCGACACTTGCTTCCGGGTCGCCAGGAGCAGGTCCAGCTGCCCCCGCAGGTCCAAAAGGGCAGCGGCGGGGGCGGTAGAGCCGAGAACCGGGCCGGCAGCGGATGCAGCGAAGCCCAGCGGGGGAACGAGCTGGCGGCTCTGCACCCACAGCTCCGTGTAGTGGGCCTGCAGCCCTCGCTGCTGCTGTTGGAAGAAGCGCTCCCGGATCCAAAGCACCTGCTTGTGAGCAGCGGTGTTCTCCACCAGCTCCGCCACCTCAGATGGGTACGGCTGACGTGGGGCTGGCTGTACTGGCTTGGGCGGCAGGGCAGCGCCGGCGGATGGCCGGCGGTGCTTGGTGACGCCGGCGGG
The DNA here is from genome assembly GCA_001584585.1 of Gonium pectorale. Classification (NCBI taxonomy): domain Eukaryota; kingdom Viridiplantae; phylum Chlorophyta; class Chlorophyceae; order Chlamydomonadales; family Volvocaceae; genus Gonium; species Gonium pectorale. The sequence goes on along the minus strand of LSYV01000144.1, from coordinate 96,938 downwards.
ACGCAGGCTGCCGTTGACAATGGCGCGGTCAGCAGCCGTGGCGCTGCTGCGCCCCCAAGCTGGGGAAGCGCGGGCTAGGCGGGCCTCTGGTCGCCGCGTGCTCGGAGGCCGCAAGCAGCAGCATGCCCGCTGCGCCGCCGGCGGCAGACGAGCTGCCGCCAGTGGGTGACACCGCAGCAATTGAAGGGACCGCCGCGGCACCAGAGTCGGCCATAGCGTGGAGGATGCCGTTCATACGGGCCGGCGGCACCTGGAGGTGCAGGGTGCTGGCCGCCCGCATGATCACACCGACGCTGACACCAGCGGTGGCGGCCAGCGCGCTAGTCGTTGTTCAGCTGGTGCTGCAGGATGTTTGTGTGAAGGATCATGTCAGCCGGGTGGGCGTGACATGGTAGTCGCATCCCTGTTAGGGAAGGGGCAAATCGATACGTAAGGTTTGATTACGTCGGCATGATCTTGTGGCTGCGCTGGGCCGCGGACGGATGCTTGTGACCCTCAGGACGACAAGATTGCAGCGGATGTCGAGAAGGGGGGTAGATAAGAACCAAACAAACTACCCAGCAGACACCGTCGAGCATTTGTCCGATGAGGGTTGTTGCGGGCGGCCCTGAGTTGAAGTAAGGCGCCGTGACATGGCGATGCGAGCATCCCCCGCATCCGCGCAGCCCCGCTCACCTTGCCGTTGAGGGTGCTGTTGACGCAGCCAATGTAAAGGCTGGTCCGCGGCCGCCCTTGGCCGTGGGTGTACGTCCGACTGCGTGGCGGCACGGCATAAAGGGGCATGGTCTAGGTTTACGCATCCTGGAGCACTGGATCCGTAAAACGCGCTGGTACGTGGCAAGGTCTTGCGAAGGTCTTGCAAAGACTAGGTAACACATGTAACACGCACACGGATGTCGGTACGGGCAAGAGAGAAATGACACAAGGAATACTCACATGTGCACCTTGGGGTCCATGTCGCTGCAGCAGTCTGGGTGGGCGCACTGCGCAGGGAGGTGAGAGAGGATGTCAGTGCCCCTTCGTTGAAACTTGCATGCTGCCATACGGGCGATGGCGCGAGGCGTCCCCAGCGCGTTGCATGCTCAGGGGTCTATCGATGGTCAGCCCTCCCCTCCCTCGTCGACACACCATAAATTCTCCGCATCCTTGCCGCCCTTGTGGCTGGCCATGATCCCAATAACGCGACGGAGATGCCGTTGCCATGGTGGCCTAACAGAAGCAGCGGCATGAGGGGATACTGGTAGACGTCGAAGCCGTAAGGGCCGTCCATGAACACCGGCTCCAGATGAAGGCAAAGGAGCGCCGCTGTGAAGGGCGTGGTCATTGTAAGGCGCGGCCCCTCCAACAACGGCCGCTCGCCAAAAAGAGAAATCTGCAAACAAGAAAGCCTGGCTGCGGCCCTGCCCCTTGCCCCATGTCGACGTTGCTGGTCCCTGCGGACGCCGTTACGGCAGCGCCCCCTCCCGAAGGGGCAGAAGCGACGCCTTCCACTGCTGCTGCGTCGCCGCCGTTACCGGGAGCACTGAGGGAACGACGCATGGCGCTGGTGGTAGGCGGCCCTGCTGCGCATCGGGAGGCTGTGCCGCTGCTGCAGCTCCGACGCCAGATAGATGCACGTAAGGCCGTGAGCGCGCCAGCAAACTGCTGCGGCACGAGCGTCAGCATGCTCACCGTGAGGATGCCAGCAAGACGCTGAGGGAGCAGGGCAGGCGGGCCCGCTGCGACCATGGCCGAGAGTCCCGGTGGTGAGACCGCGGCAGACCCACCCCGCGGCCGTGCCCATGAGCTGGGGTGGACCGAAAGGCTGGCAGTGGCGTGCCGGCGGGCACCGTTTGTTTTGAGGGCGCCACCTACCTGGGCCTGGACGGGTTGCAACCCCTTCCTCCTGCCTAGGTGGTTGAACAATTTCGTCTTCTCCCTCCTCGTGCACCTCATGCTCCTCATCCCCATATATCTTGCCAGCCGGGTTGTCAGTAGGCCGCTGTCAGTACGGGTGAAAGAGGGAGTAGACCACGCAGCCCATGCCCATGAGCTGGGGTGGATGCCAGATCGATGCACGTATAGGGCGATCGAAGTTTGTTGCCGATGCAGCAAATTTGCCGAGGTGGTTGGCGCGAACGGCACCTAACTTTTGTGCGCCAAAGCTCTGCGCCACACTAATCGCTCCCCAACTATCCTATCTTGGCCCTCGTTCCTGGAATCAAGTCGGCCCGCAAAGAAGCCAAGGCTACCATCTACAGGTTCTACCGCCGCGTAAACCTCCTGTCTTGTAGTGCCCTTGGGCTTACTGTATTAGATCTGGCTGCTTACGCATAGCTACGGGCGGGTGCGGCCCACTGAGCCGCAGACCCGGGCACCCGCTCCTATTAGCGCACGCGCAGCATGCAGTAGCCGCACGGGTTGCGCGGTCTACTCCCTCAGCGGCCTACTGATAACCCGGCTGGCAAGATGTATGGGGATGAGGAGCATGAGGTGCACGAGGAGGGAGAAGACGAAATTGTCCAGGAGGACTCATGGAACGTTATCACAGCCTTCTTCGACGACAAGGGTCTCGTTCGCCAACAGCTGGACTCGTTTAACGAGTTCGTCAACGTCACCATCCAGGAGATTATCGACGAGACGCCAGAGATTGTGATAAAGCCGGAGTCTCAGCATCTGCCGGGGGTGGAGGCAGCGGAAGAGAAGGAGTATATCATCAAGTTCGGGCAGGTGTACCTCAGCAGGCCGCAGATCACCGAGCAGGATGGGGAGTCGGTTGTGCTTTTCCCCAAGGAGGCACGCCTGCGCAACCTGACGTGAGTGTCATGTCCGCTGCGGGGCGCCGCGCGCCATGGGGTTGTGCAGGAGGGCTACGTAGGAGAGGCGGGTCGGAGGGGCGGGAGGTGCCGGTTCAAGCCGTGGGTACACATTAAAACACAAGGTACCCATCATTCTACCGTCACGGAGGTTTGTATGTGCTAGCATGTGCTCCCTGAAAGGGGATGGACGGCGCACTCCAGCGCCGTGACGCCGCAGACCATTTCGTAGCCCCTTAAAGAGGAGCATAGGCCCGTATGCTCAAGGGGCTGAACCCATAGGGTCCACATCCAGCAAGTCTGAGGGGCACCGGATTGAGGGAACGAGCCTTGGAGGCACGTGTCCATCAGACCGCCGCGTAACAATTGGGCGCAGGGCAGTGAAGCGCAGATTCAGGGCTTTCATGTGCCCGGTTGACATTGGCCATGCTGTCTTAGCCTCGGTGTGTACTGCACACGCGCTGGCTGTCAGCGTAGCCGGCCAACCCCTTCAACCGACGCCGCCGCGCTGCCTTCCCTGCACGCCGCCACCATCGCCGTCAACTTGCCTGCGCCTCACCCGCAGATACTGCGCACCGCTGTATGTCGATGTCACAAAGACGGAGTACACGCGGCTGGAGGATGACACGGTGGAGGAGAAGCAGGAGACGTTTTCGCACGTGCATTTGGGCAAGGTGCGGTGGCCAAGCTAATCGGATCAGCTGGGGTGCCGTCGGGTTCGGCGCGCTCATAAGCGCTTGGTGGTGGAGTGGGGTTGCAGGGCTGGAACTTGTGCTTGTGAAACCCAGGGTTGAATGGGGGTACGCAGCTACCGACGGTATCGACCCCCGCGGGTATTCACCGCTTTTCTTGCCCGTTGGTACCTGGCCCGACCATTCCTGCCCCGCTTTCTGTCCTCTGCGTATGTCCTCTGTCCCGGCGCCAGGTGCCCATCATGCTCAAGTCGGAGCGCTGTAACCTGCACGAGGCGTCCACGGAGCAGGAGGCCACCAACCTCGGGGAGTGTCCCTATGACCAGGCGAGCAGCGGATGGGGTCCTCGGAGGGGCCCTGGAAGCGGCTGGGGAGGGCCCGCCGTACATGACATGTGCACACTCAGCTGGGCTGTTCAGCGACAAGGCGACCAGGCGGGAGGTCCCTGACGGCAGGGCACAGACAAGGCCTGCGCTGCAGTAGCCGCCCAGCCGCCGATGCATGGTAGCAGGGAGCAGCGCTACATTTAGAGCCTGTGGACCGACAGGTGGCCCCATGGTGTGACACTGATGAATTCAGGCTCACGGTGGCGGCCGAAACAGCTCTGCACTGGACCTGCTTCCTGCTATGTAGGCTGTGTGGATGGGCTGCGTGGCTGTGCCGACAGCACGCAGGTTGACAGCGGGGACACAACGGGGCTTAAGAATACGCTTTATGCAGCGGCATGCAGGATTTATTATGGGCAGCCAGCCAGCCAACCAGCTAGTCAGCGCGTTTAAGCGAAGTGCGGAGTGCCCCCTCTGACAGGCTTGTTTAGAACTTGCTTGTTTTGCTGCATGTCATCACCGGAACGACAGGTAAGGGCACCTCGGCTTCATGGCCAGCGCCGCAGGGAGTCAGGGACCTTGCACTTCCCTTGCCAACCCGAACACCCCATGGCCAGCAACATACCATTTTCTAATTGATATCTCCGACTCTGCCCCTTGCTTTCTCTGATTCCCCTTACCTTCCTGTTTTCACCCTGCAGGGCGGCTACTTCATCATTAACGGCAGCGAGAAGGTGCTGATTGCCCAGGAGCGCATGGCCAACAACCACGTGTACGTTTTCAAAAAGAGCCAGCCCAGCAAGTACACCTTCTGTGCGGAGATTCGGTGAGGGCGGTTGCATGCCATTGATCGGCTGGGCTGGGTGCCAGCGCCGTACTGGCGCGGTCTCGACTGGGGGCTTCATGCTGGGCCGAGCCGCATGGCATCGCTGCAGCGGTGCGTTCAATCCCTTACATGCCACCCGTTGCCGTGCGCCTTAGGTCCGTGGTAGAGGGCTCCACCCGCTCCGCCTCGTCAATGTCCATCATGATGCTGGCGAAGGGCAAGAAGGCGGGCGCTGCGGGAGTCATCCGCGCGCAGATTCCCTACATCCGGGCCGAGTTCCCCATCTTCATCCTCTTCCGGGCCCTGGGCTTTGTCGTGAGTCTACTTACGGGCAGTGCAGGGGGCCGCTTTCCAGGCAAGGAAGACTGTTAATCAACTTCAGGATTCAGAGGGCCATAAGGCTGCGAGTTTTTCTGTCGCCAAGACTGGCAAAACTTTCCTAGCGCCAATGCGCTCGCATGCCCCTCTCGTAAAAGGACACTTTCAGAGCGTCATGGCAAAGGCCAGGAATTGCCCTTGCCGCCAGCTAACTGGCACCTTCGTTGAAACTAATAGCGCTTCACGCACTGACAACCTCAACCCAACCCTTTCCACCCTTAGTCGGACCGTGATATCCTGGAGCACATCGTGTACGACCTGGACACCGACCCCGCCATGCTGGAGGCGCTAAGGGCCAGCGTGGAGGAGGCGCAGGAGGTGCAGACGCAGGAGGAGGCGCTCAACTACCTGGGCAAGCGAGGAAGCGTCACGGGAGCCAGCAAGGTACGTACATGAAAGAGGGTCGGGCGGTGGGCAGAGCAGGGGGCGCGGCAGGGCGTCGGCCGCGGGGCAGGGCGGGGCAGGGCCAACGAAGAGAGGGGATTGGGCCGCAGCATAGGTGCCACGTGGCAGGTTTGGACGGACGACATGCGGCTGGGTGGTTGCGGCGTTGCTGCGGAGCTAGGAAGCGAACTGTGCCGACCGTGGAGGGGTAGCGAAGTACCGAGCAGGATTTGCCTGCGTTGACGGGTTTTGCATGAGGATCACACAACCCGCTGGAAAATTGAGGTCTTATATCTAATGTCGATGTCAACAACAAAAGCAGACCGCATCCATACTGAAGGTTCGGCCCGGCCTCGATCTTTCTGCGCGATGCGGCACGCACTGAGGGGCCGCACTGATGATCTCCTGTCATGCGCAATCTTAACCCTCATGCCTCCGCTACCTCTCATACGTCCGCTTCGGGCTGACATGGAATGACCTCTTCCCACCATCTGCCCTAGGCCGACCGCATCCAGTACGCCCGCAACCTGCTGATCAAGGAACTGCTGCCGCACCTGGGCACGGAGGAGTTCATGGAAACGCGGAAGGGCTACTTTGTGGGGTACATGGTGCACAGGTGGGGACAGGCGAGGGGAAAGTCAAGCCTGCCATCTGCCTCTGGGTGCACCTTACAGCGTGCCTGTTGCTAGGCAACAGGGAGCAGCCCGTAGCGTGCCTGTTGCTAGGCAACAGGGAGCAGCCCGCGGAACGGGTCAGGCGGGCGAAGACCGGGGGCGCTGCTGACTTACAGCCCTGACATGCGGGCCTCAAGGGGCAGGTCCCGCCCGAGCTCTTGACAAAAGCGCCCCAGCGTCATCGGTTGGCAGACTTGACTTCGTCGTTCAGCGGTCCGCCTGCGCCCCTCCCGCCCTGCCTACCTGGGCTGCCAGGCTGATGCTGGTGGCACTGGGCCGGCGTACGGAGGACGACCGCGACCACTACGCCAATAAGCGGCTAGACTTGGGCGGGCCGCTGCTGGCGGGGCTGTTTCGTCTGCTGTTCCGCAAGCTGTGCAAGGAGCTGCGAATGCAAGCGCAGCGCATGGTGGGTGCTGGCTTGCGGCCGCGTGGATCTAGGGTGATGTTGCAAAGGAGCACTAGAGGAGTCAGCTGGCGGTGGCGCATATAACCTTTAAACGCCAGTTATACATGGAAAACGATACTGTTTCTTGCACGTGTGCGCGCCCTTCACGTATCTTGGGGTTGTAGTTGACACATCTGGCGTTTGGTAGTTACGTCTGTCCCCCTATCCGTGCAGGTGGACGCGGGCAAGGAAATCAACGTGCTGTCCGCCATCAACGAAAAGATCGTCACCCGCGGACTTAAATACTCTCTGGCCACTGGCAACTGGGGAGAGCAGGGCAAGCAGGGCATCCGCGCAGGTGCGGCCTGGTGAAGGGATTGGGGAAACCGCTACGCCTGCCTAGTCGTTCTCGCGTTGGCCCCGTCCTGCGCGCCGGCGTGCAATAGCCAACGCATCCATTTGAACCTGCCTCGGCGTCTGCCTCCCGCTGCGCAGGCGTGAGCCAGGTGCTGGCCCGCCTAACGTACGCTTCAACGCTGTCACACTTGCGCCGCGTCAACTCGCCCATCGGCCGCGAGGGCAAGCTGGCCAAGCCGCGGCAACTTCACAACAGCCTGTGGGGCATGTTTTGCCCGGCCGAGACGCCCGAGGGGCAAGCGGTGGGGCTGGTCAAGAACATGGCGCTCATGTGCTACATCACGGGTAAGGCTGGCACAAGGGCGGGCCCCTGAGCGCGCGCGCGCGTGAACTATGTCTTGACGCAATAATGTGTACGTTCAAGCAGGATAGCAAATAAACACTGCTCGCGAGTTCGCAATTTCGTCTCTTGACCGGTGTCTGGTAGTGGCTATTGCCGTTGATACGTGTGTAGCCGGTGGCCTTTGCATGGTGGCAGTTGAGTCCGGGCTTCCTCGTGTGGGGCCCGGCCGGCATCTCTCGCCTGTGAATCTTTCGCGAGTCAGAACTTGACGCGTCGGGATGACGTGCGCCTCCAGCCTCTTCACTGAGGACGCCTTCTTACCAACGATCTCCACCCTCGCCTGTCTTCATCCTCCCCAGTGGGCACTCCCTCTCTGCCCGTGGTGGCGCACCTAGAGGAGTTCAACACGGAGGCGCTGGACGAGGTGACGCCTGCCGACATTGCGGCAGCCACCAAGGTGTGTGACGTGGTGCACAGCGGCGCAGCAGCCGGCCGGCGAGGTAAACCTTGTTACGGTGAAGGCAGCACCGACCACCCAGGCTGCTTTGATGCAACTGCTGAGCCCCCTCGCTGACGCGCTGAACTACCATCCACACTCGTGCCAGGTGTTCATCAACGGTGTGTGGCTCGGCATTCAGCGCGACCCAACGGCGCTGATCAAGAACCTGCGGGCCATGCGGCGGCAGGTCGCCTTCAGCACTGAGGTGGGCGGCGCCAATGCCTGGACAGAACGAAGGCAGGGACTCAAGCCGTGCCTGCTCGCTGGCAGCGCACCGCGTTAATGCGTACTTTCTGTACAACGTCCTCCCGTCGACAAATCTAGGTTGCCCCAACGCAGCCAAATAGCCTAAAGCAACCGCACACAGACCCAGGGACCCTGGAGGCGTGCTCATCCCTTGTTCGGGGCTCGGCTCCGCAGGTGTCCATCATCTACGACGGCCCGCTCAAGGAGCTGCGAATCTTCACCGACTACGGCCGCACGTCGCGGCCGCTCTACATCGTTGAGGGCAACCGGCTGCTCATCACCAAGCACCACATCCGCCGCCTCATCGCGCCCGCTCCCGATGAGGAGGAGTACGCCTGGCCGCAGCTGGTGCAGGACGGCCTGGTCGAGTGAGTGGCGCCGCAGTGGAGCATGCATGTTGCTCAGCCGCTTGGCAGGGGCGTAGACGACGGGCAGGGGTGCCCGGGGTGGGACCAGGCGACTTGCGGGTCCTCGCCTGTGGTAGTTTGTCGTGGTTTGATAACTGTCATGGAACTCCTGTGTCCGGCGGCGCTTGTTTGATCGCGTTGGGCGGCCCGTCTCGCATCACCGCCTGTGGCTGTGTATTCCTGTCTGTGCGGCGCGCCCGCCCGGCCGCCAGGTACATTGACGCCGAGGAGGAGGAGACGACCATGATTGCCATGACCATCGCCGACCTGCGCAACGCGCGCGAGGCGGGCAGCAACACCGGCACCACCTACACGCACAGCGAGATTCACCCCGCCATGATCCTAGGCGTGTGCGCCTCCATCATCCCCTTCCCCGACCACAACCAGTCACCCCGCAACACGTACCAGGCGAGTGGCGGCTTGGAGTCTCGCCTCCTGTTATCATTATCGCCTCCATTTTGGTTGGAGCGGTGCTTGCGGACGCTCCATGGTGCGTTTGTGTGGAGGCCATATATGCCCTAGCTGGGTTCAACCTGACCCGTGGCGCCCTCCCCCAAACCCCCTGCAGAGCGCCATGGGCAAGCAGGCCATGGGCATGTACGCCACCAACTACCAGACGCGCATGGACACGCAGGTGCGTGTCGTTGATGTGGTTGGTGCATGGAGACAGGCATGCTGGATAAGGCATGTTCGTAACATCGTTATGAGGGTGACTAAGGTCCTCCACGCATCCGCATCGCCGCAGGTGCCGGCTGCGGCAGCCCATGCACGGGACACCTCTTGGAAAGCTGCCTTGCTCTATCCCCCGGCCCGCGTCGCTCATCCCTCCCGGCCCCCGGACCCCGCCTGCTGCCTCTTCCTCCCCAGGGCTTCGTGCTGTACTACCCACAGAAGCCGCTGGTGTGCACTCGCGCTATGGACTACCTGAAATTTCGCGAGCTTCCGGCGGGTGGGTGCTGTAGGGGCCTCGGCTGCAGCGGGGCCTGATGAGTCGTCAACGACCTACAGTGGCGAAGACGAAAGTGCCACAACGCGAAGCCCAGATATTACCCCAAGGATGCACAGCCACCCTCCACCCACGCACACCAAGAGGCATGTACGCAAGCGCTGCATGAGTTCGAATCCTTCGTAACCTCGAAACCCTGTATCCACCTGATGCCGTTAGGTATCAATGCCATCGTGGCCATCATGTGCTACAGCGGCTATAACCAGGAGGATTCGCTCATGCTCAATGGCTCGTCCATCGACCGCGGCTTCCACCGGTCTATCTTCTACCGTGCGTACAAGGTGGGTAGGCGTGTACAGGGGGCGGAGCTGCAGGAGGGGCCCGTTGGCAGCGCTGGGCAGTAGGGTAGCGGCGGCGGTGACGTGATGGCAAGGCAGCACAACATAAAAGCCAAGTGGCCCAGGCGCATGTGCAACGCCACCTTCGCGGCCGCTGAGCTAGTCCTCGACCCGCCACGTCTGCTGCATCGCCCCGTTTGCTGCTGCAGGAGGAGGAGAAGAAGGCGGGCAGCATGTCGCGGGAGGAGATTGAGGCGCCTGACCCGGTGGTTACCGCCAAGATGAAGCACGGCACGTACGACAAGCTGGACGCAGACGGGTTGTGCCCGCCGGGTGGGTGGAGGTGACCTGTGTGGGGTTGGATGGGGTGCAGGGGGCTTAGGGAGCCGGCTTGATACTCCGCCCGTTACTTGGCCGTATGGTTTGTGGAAGCGAGGGGCCGGGATTGCGCTGCCGGGCGGACAATCCGGGCGGGGGAGGCCTTGTGCCGCTCCGCTCGGAAGACCAAAAGGAGTCCCATGGCAAGCTTCTACTCACATCTCTCTTGCCTTGCGAAAGCAACACCTCACAGCCGCTAACGTTGCACTTCCCAATCGCCATCGTCTCCTCCCGCCCGGCTGGGCCTGCAGGCACTCGTGTGTCGGGCGAGGACATCATCTGCGGTAAGACGGTGACGCTGCCGGAGGACCCCAGCGGGGCGGTGCAGCGCTTCTCCAAAAAGGACGCGTCGCTGGCGCTGCGCGGGCACGAGGCGGGCGTCATCGATCAGGTTCGGAGGGGATGGGTGAGGGGCGGGTTGGTGTGAATGTGTGCATGAAGTCAAGCGGGGAGCGTGCGGCACAAAGGGCTGGCGCATATGGACAACGTGAGCTTAACTGTTCAACCTCGTCAGCATGATGTGCTCATTGTTGCGTGTTGGTCCCTGACTTTGTTGTCACCGCCTGGGCCGTGACCTCATCTCGTTTCCTCAGGTCATGCTCACAACCAATGACGAGGGGCAAAAGTTCGTCAAGATCCGCGTGCGGACGATCTGCATCCCGCAGGTGGGGGAAGGTAGTAGGTGGTCTCCACAGGCCGAACGGCGTCGTTTCTGGAGTTTGGACCATCTGCTGCGCTGGGCGCAGTGCTGGCGGGTGCAGGAATCGAGCTTGATGTGCCTCCCTGCCAAACGCAAGCCTCTTACCTAAGCTGTTGCTGATGCCCGATCCGTCATCATTTTGGTCTCGCCTGCTGCGCGGGGTGACCGCACGACCAGCCGCTGAACGCATCCGCGATGCCCCGCCCCGCCGTAGGTGGGCGACAAGTTCGCCTCGCGCCACGGCCAGAAGGGCACGTGCGGCATCACGTACACGATGGAGGACATGCCCTTCACGGCGGAGGGCATCGTGCCGGACATCATCGTCAACCCGCACGCCATCCCGTCCCGCATGACCATCGGGCACTTGGTGGAGGCGCTCATGAGCAAGGTGGGGCGAGGGGCGGAGGCGAGGAGGGGGCGTGGGGCAACCTCGCAGCGCAGGAGATGAGGTATGGTATACCGCCTCCTCTGACGTGCCCTTTCGGCTTCCCCGCGCACGTTGTAGGTGGCGTCGCTGATGGGGAGCGAGGGTGACGCGACGCCGTTCACCAAGGTGCGTCCATTGCAGAAGCTGCTGTGCGTGTGGGAGGGAGGTACAGTGCTTACAGTCTGCGGATGGGACTCACTGTCGGATGGCGGTGGGGCGCAAGTTGGCTATAGGGGAATCTCCTCTTAGGGTGTACGCGGACGGATGGTCTGTCTGCGACTCTGCGCACACCCTAAGGTAAGGTTCCCCTCCTTCCATGTCGCCTCGTATCCTCGCCGCAGGCCCTTACTCTCTTCGTCTTTCTGCTTTGTCCTTTCAACCCACACATCGCCAACTCGCCCCCTCGCAACCGTTTGCTTCTGACGCCCCCCTCACAGGTCACGGTGGACAACGTGTCGCAGATGCTTCACGATCTGGGCTACCAACGCCGCGGCTGGGAGGTCATGTACAGCGGCCACACGGGCCGCCAGATCCGCGCGCAGATCTTCCTCAACCCCACCTACTACCAGCGGCTCAAGCACATGGTGGACTTCAAGATCCACTCGAGAGGCCGCGGGCCCGTGCAGGTGCTCACGCGGCAGCCCGCAGAGGGCCGCGCCAGGGACGGAGGCCTCCGGTGAGTGGGGAGTGTGTGGATGGGCGGAGGCGAGGGCTTTGGGTGAAGTTTAAGGGTGTGAGGTGCCCTGGGTCTTGAGGTCGATGTCTCCCAAGTCGGGCTGGTAGGCCATGTGCGGGACGATGGTCGGGATTGCATGGTCCGGGCTCGACACGGCCGGCATGAGCCACGAGCCTGCTATTAGGTACGCAGGGCCGTCCGGCTTGAAAGTTGGGGCGAGTATGTTGCCTGTCTGGTTGGCTGTAACACCTGCACATTCACCGCTCGTCGATGATCACTTGGCTCTCTTTCTCTGAGCTCCCCAGGTTCGGTGAGATGGAGCGCGACTGCATCATCTCGCACGGCGCGGCCGCCTTCCTCAAGGAGCGCCTGTTCGATCAGAGCGACGCCTATCGCGTGCACGTGTGCGAGCGGAGCGGCCTCATGGCGGTGGCGAACCTGAAGAAGCAGCAGTTCAGCAGCACCATCTACAAGGAAGGGAGCAACGTCTACCAGGTACGTCACATGCGGGTGGCGGGTAATGGCTAGTTGGGCAAGCATTCTGGCCAAGTTGGGTGCTGGAGAAAGTTGCAAGTTTGTGAACGGCGGGCCACCCTGCCTGAGGAGGCTTGAAGGAGGCATGGCGCTGCCGCAGTGCGGTCGCTGCTTTCCCACCAGCGCTGGGTCATGTCATGCGGCATCGATTTGGTGAAGCATTCTCGCAGTGCGCTCGCTCATGCCGTCCCTGCCTCGCCCCCTGCCAGGTCTACATGCCGTACGCCTGCAAGCTGCTGTTCCAGGAGCTCATGGCCATGTGCATAGCGCCCCGCATGCAGTTTGACCGGGACGCGCTGCCCCCCTGAGGGCCGCGCGGGGTGCCTTGCCAGGAGGCCGCTGAGGGTGTGGGCGTGGTCTTGCCGCGCCCGGCTGTGCGGCTGTGCATGCGAGGGAAGAGCTCCGCTAGCGCACAGGTCAACGGCCTCGCTGCCGGCCTTTTCGAACGAAGCGCTCGCTCGCTGGCGACGGCGGATGGTGGGGTTCTGCTCTTTTCCACGCGGGTGGGTGCCGCGCGCCTGCGCGGAGGGGGCAGGCGCGCATTGCGTTCATATCTGCCTGTCCACGCGCGGACATCAACGCGCAGCACTATATGTAGCCTGTTGATGGTTGGGAGCGGCGTATAGCCTGAAGGCCACGGGTAACTGGCAGCCGTATACCAATGGCCGTAGCCTTGCTCTTTGAGTCGTCATTGGACGAGGGAACCTTATTAGGAAAGGGCGTGGGCAGAGGGCTGTAGTACCATGCGCAGAACGAAATGGCTATTAGTGAGGTCTACCGCTATCAGGAGATAGGGTTGAGGTTTGTGTGGACACCCTGGACTGTACGTACCAATGCCGCGGCATTCCGTGTCTGTCGGTAAAAGTGGGGTTCTGGTGTCAGGCTGTCCCGGCAGCCGGGAGCCAAAAGGAATGAGTTGGGAGGTTCTGCGGCGGTTGTCCGGTACACTGAATGGCAGCTGGGCTGCTGGATTGTGCGGGCCGAGTCCCGGTGCTGTGCGGTACTCTTTGGCAAGTATGAAGGCTTGGCAGCGTCTACAAACCGTTGCTGACAAGTAGAGCTCGCACGCCTTCGCGGCGGGGCACGCGCCAAAGCGTTTGGCGCGGTAGGAGCTGGGGATTGTCGTTTGCGGTATGGCTAGTGCGCCGGTTCTGCGGCTGGAGCCCCGGTGGCCGACTCGGAGGTCGCGAGCGCAGGTCTGAATGTCTGGCGGGGCCCCCTTGTGTGCAACGGTCTCTTTTCTGCTCCGCTGGACCAGGACGGGTGCGGGCATTGCAGTCCCTCGGCGGGCTGGTTGCGGACAAGATTGGCATGGTAGTGGCGGTTGCAGGATGCGATAGGTGGACGTCTGCACAATGGGTTTCGGCTGCATCGGCGTGCACTATGCATTACCAGTGCAGTGATAGGCGGTTCCTGGAGGGGCATGAGTGCGGGGGAGGGGGAGGGATGCGCGCTGTTGCGTGTGCATTGCACCTAGGGCTGCAGAGCACCTACGGCTGCATGGTATGGCCTACATGGCTAGGTGTGCAAGTCACGGACACGCTCCATGTGCCAGGTAGGCCAGGCGTCCTGTCAGTATTGTGGAGTCCAAGCCCTCCTTTTGCGGTGTCGTTCCATCTCTGGGAACACCTGGGTCCCGGTCCGCAACCGTTCACCGCCCACAGTTCCGTGCGTACGCAATCCTGCCGTTGGCCTCCGAGGCCACCAGCCGATGCACTGCGTATGGCCGTGCAGTGCAGAGTCCCACCTGTGCAGCTCCCCGGTCATCTTCTTTCGACAGCTCCTGTGCGCCACGTCAGAAGCGAGCAGCTCGCATTCAAGAGCCCGCCGCGGTTCTGACCACTCGTGAAATCAGTACCTCTGCCCTACCGCCTACAATATGCAGCTAGCATATGCACTCCCACTTAGTGGCACTGTTCTGTGCTTCCGGCGACGCACGCGCAGACGCGC
>LSYV01000144.1:65697-82490 GCA_001584585.1 Gonium pectorale | reverse complement strand
AGGTGTGATGTTTCCAGCAGGGCGCCGAGTACAGGGCATGCATGGCGGGCGAGGTATACGAGCAGACCGCCCCCCCCCCCGGTGTGTTACCAGAATAGTTACCTGCACGTCATTGCAGGTGTCTATCCAAATGCCTACGATAAAGGCAACGCCCCGTCAGGCGGTTTGAAGCGGGGTAGCCATGGCCATGTGCACCACAATGTGCAAACAGTGCAATAAGCCAATAACCGGTATTCGGCGTCCCGATTTTCGCTGGCTTTGATGGGCGTGTAGTCTGCCACTGCAATTGCAACCGCTACCATCCACACAACCGTAGCCGCACATCACTATCGCTCGAACCGAATACTGTAGCTGCCCGTGCTTGGGTCCTTGTCAAACTTGAAGTTGTCGGTGGACATCCCGAACTTGCCCAGGATGGTGTTGCCCAGCTCCTTGAGTTTGCCCAGCATCTCAGCCTGGGGCGCAGCGCAGGCCGGCGGCGGCGGCGGCAACAGGCACTGCTCGTGAGGAAGGCACTGAGGCAGATGAGGAAGAATGGACTGTGCATTCAGAAATTCCAGGAGCTACAGTAGGCGCAGACACATATGGACCGAAGAAGGACACAAAATGATGCGCACAGCCGTGCGTGTGTTTAGCCGTCGTTACGATGCGCCTCGGGCAACCATTCGCCTTCGCGGGCAGCTGGCTACTACTGCACACTACGGCATTTTTTACCCCGTCGCAAGCCCCATCTCGATGCTGGCGTCCTTGAGCAAGCATTCGCCAAGAGCTCCCCCAACGAATATAATTTTGCAGGTTGCCTACGACTACGCCAAGACCGCCACAGTTTTTTCCATTGCGTATGCGAGTACGCGTCGCGACCCGTTTCCCTTCTTTATCACCCCCAACGAATACGCGTCATCGACAGAAACGCTTCTCTCTTCTGACCCCGCCCCGCCTCGGTACGCCAAATGCACCATGCACACACCCCGCCCGCACACCTTTAGCTTCTCCGTCCGTTCGTCCACTTTGGGCTGCAGCGCCGCCACCTTGGCCGAGGCCCAGGCGTTGCCGGGGGCCGCCGCCAGCAGCGCCTTGGCGTCCGACAGCGCGTGGTCCAGCTCGTCCAGCCGCTCAAACGCCTCACAGCGCCGCATGTGCGCCTTGGCATACGACGGTTCGAGCTCCAGCGCCGCCGTACAGTTCTGTACGGCGGCAGCGAACTCGTCCATCTTGATGTTGCAGGCGGCCAGGTTTGAGAAGTAGATTGCGCGCTCCTTGGGAGCGCTGGCCGGTGCTGCGCCCCGGACAGACAGGGTGGCAACGCGGCACGAGCAAGTGGCGGGTTTCAAGACCATGGACAGTCATTGTGTGGTGTGCCGTATGTGAGGTACTAGCCTAGACTGCTACATACCAGCGGCTCGTAGCTGTGCGCGGGGCCCAAGAGTGCGGTCGCCCACCGGTCCCTGGAGCCTGCACAAGCCGAAAGCCCGCCGAAGTCCACAAGCTGCTACATGGCTGCCAGCGTAAGCTGCTCACGCCAATCGCCACTGTCGCGATCTTCGCCGGCCCTTATTCCCAGGCGCTGCTGCGCACCCCATGCTATGTAGCCTGTGTGCTCCCACATTGCTCCAGTGCTGCCCCCGCCGTCCCATCGCCCCATATCCGCCTTACCCGCATCAAGCGCCTCGTTGTACTTGGCCGCAGCCTCCGCCCACTTGCCCTGCCCAAACAGCTCGTTGCCCTCACGCTTCAGCCCCTCCGCCCGCGACAGCGCCTCCGCCTCCGCCTTCACCCGCTCCGCCTTGGCGGCTCCATCCTCCTCCTGCAACGCCGCGTGCTCGCCCGCTCCGTCGTCACTGAACCCGACGGCAGCAGAGACACCCGGCGCCGGCTCCCCAGCGGCCTGGTCCGCGCCGTCAGCACGGTCCGATTCAGCCCCCTGCTGCAGCGCCACATCAGCAGCCGCTTCCGCCGGCACGTCATCCAGCGCCGTCTTCACGTGAGTGTGCTTGGAGCCGGCCGTCTCCCCGGGCTGACTCCGTCCCGTGTCCCCGGCTGCGTGCTGAGGGGGCCCCTGGGGTTCCATGCGGTAGGGGCGCGGTTGTACGCCGGGGTCTCGATTCCTGAGGTAGACTGACTACGGCGGTGCTGCGGTCCAAGGACAGCCCAGGGCCGGCTCCGCCCCTGCAAGCCTGTCCGCCCGTCCACAGCTGCAAGCTTGCTGTGCCCAGGCTCGTGCGGCCGCGGCGGGTTAAGCGCGCACACCGCTCCTGGCGCTGCTGGAGCGCGCACGGAGAGCGCCCTGAGGGGGACGTACGAGTTGCGGCTGGGCTTCGTGCAAACACCGCAGCCGTTTGCCCACGCCTGCGCAAAGGGGTGTGGTGGTCGGGGGCTGATGAAGGGTAATGCGGATAGGCCGCGTTTGCCTGGCGGGGGCAGGAGTAGGGAACGCCGACAGGTTCGGCGGAGGAGAGCCGGCGGTGCCTACTTCACCCAATACACAACGATCTAAGAACGTTGATCTTGTATCCGCGATGCGCACACAGCCCCAATGTATTCGCCAGCGAAACCAGGCTCGGGGTCTCTAGAAGGCACGGCCCATCGCGTGCCTATGCACACCTGTCGAGTGTTGCCAAAGTATTAATGACAAGCGGAAATCCTCTCGAGCAATATAGTCGATGCGATCAACGCGATGCGAGGCGTCTTACGAGGCAGCAACAGCTTTATCGCACGATGCGCGCATGTGTGTTTTGTTAACGCCAGCAGTGAATGTACACAGCAAAGTGTAATTGAAGGCTACCAAAGTAACAGCCGGAGCGTCTCTGGACTCCGGGGATTTTTGACTGCCGACATCCGAGTTACAATCGTAGGATGTTCATTTAAAGATGCAGTTTGATGACGGAATGAATGCCGGGCGAGATGCCCAGGACGGGGGACCCATGGGCCGGCAGCCCCGACGCCGTGCACCCCCGTTCCAACACGCACGCGCCCTCGCACGCCTATCATTTCACATAATCACTTCCTGATAACGTACATCGGTCCCGTGGCTGGATCAACGGTGGCATGCGCGGTCCCGCGACCGCGCCGCCCCTCACGCCCGCTTGCGCGGCGCCACCAGCACGTGCACCCCGCCCTGGGGCACCAGGAACATGCCCCGCCGCAGCGGCAGCCCGCCCTCGGCCGCCTCACCCGCCGGCTGCAGCACGATGTAGCTCAGCAGCACCGCCAGCGCCGCCTTCACCTCCGCCACCGCGAGCCGCTGGCCCAGGCAGCTGCGGGGCCCCGAGCCGAACGGCATGAACGCGTGTGGGCTGCACAGGGGCGGCGCGCCCTCATCGCCGCTGCCGCCACCACTGTCTGCAGCACCGGCGCCATGTGCCCGTTCCCGGGACCCGCCGCCGGCCTGGCCCACAGCCTCGCCCTCAGCCCCCGGCTCCAGCTCGACCGTGCACATGCCGTCGTAGGGGCGGCCATCAGGGGATGGCGGCGCTGCGGCCGAGCCCGTCGCCGCCGACGGCCCCGCCAGAGCCGCCGCCGCTGCTGCCTCCCAGCGCTCCGGCCGGAATGTGTCCGGGTCGCGCCAGTGCTGCGGCGAGCGGTGCATGCTGAAGGCGTCCACCCACAGCTCGGCACCCGCAGGCACCCGCCAGCCCGCCAAGAGCAGCTCCTGCAGCCAGCAGCCGTCAGCAGGCGGGCGGGGCGGCGGGGCAGCGATGATGATGGGGTGGGGGTGGGGTAGAAGTGGGAGTGGTGGTAAAGATGTTGCAAACGGAGGGAGGAGGCGGGCGTAGGGGGATGCGCTGAGGCCGATACATGGGATGATGAGGAATCTGTGCTAGCCAACGTTGCCGCGACAGTAGTCCCTTCATAGTTCCGCAATGTAAGTATGTAACGCTGCAGCGGCGCCGCGAGCGGCAGCCCAAGAGGAGAGGAGAGGAGCCAGTGCGCGGTCCCTGCCTGCCGCAGCACTGGCAATCCCATTGCGCATATATGGCGCTCACAGCCTCATGACACTAACCTTTTTGGCCGTGCGGACCGTGGCGGGGCAGGACTGCGGCGGGTAGAGCCGCAGCGTCTCCCGTACGACGCAATCCATGTACGGCAACTGGGCCAGCTGGCCGTACGTTAGCTCGTGTGGCCTGCCGTGCACTCCTGCAATCCACGGGACATTGCAGGGCATGCCCATACGTATGAAGGCGGTGCGGATGCCGGCCAGTACCAGGCCCGACATGCGTATTTTCGCCCACCCAAACCCGGGACACGCTAAGGAGCCCCGTCAACAAGCGGATTGACCCACTGCCTCAACCCGGCCATTGCCGTACCCGTTTCTTTGAGCTCTGCCACCAGTCGGTC
Source organism: Gonium pectorale (assembly GCA_001584585.1). NCBI lineage: Eukaryota > Viridiplantae > Chlorophyta > Chlorophyceae > Chlamydomonadales > Volvocaceae > Gonium > Gonium pectorale. Next base: position 78,155 of record LSYV01000144.1, on the reverse strand, counting down.
CTGCGGGATCACGGTAAGGGAGAGCGCGTAGCAGGGGGGGCGGGCGCTTCAGACGGGATGCGCACCCAGGGGCGGCCGCCGACACTCGGGCTGCATAGTACCGGCACCTCTACCCCACAACGGAGGAAGCATTGCAAGGCCAGGCTCCGTCAAGGACCCATCCATGGACTGGCCTCAAGCCATGCCCCGACGCCGTCCGCCCCACGGTCCCTGGGCCGCGCGCAACCAGCGGTGAACCGATGGCGCCTCCCTCCCCTGTCCCCGCTGCAACCGCCGGCACACAGCCCTCCTCGTCTGTGTCCCCCTCCTGGTCGTTGCCCCCCCCTCGAGAACACACACCTGCGCGGCTCGGTTCGCGGCCAGGCAGTACAGCGCCGCCGCGAGCACCGCCGCGGTAGTCTCGGCGCCCAGCAGCAGCGCCGCCGCCAGCTCTGACAGGGCTCGCTCCAGGGGCAGCGCTGCGGGGACCGAGGCGCTGGCCGCCAGCGAGGGCGGCGACCTGGTCGCGCTCAGGTGGCGGGGGTGGGGGTGGGGGCGGTGGCAGGGGGCGGATCGTGCGGTGGCGGGACATGGGTCACGACGCCGGCACGCGGCCGGGGCGGAGGGAGCGGCTCCACTGGGCCGTGGTGCCAGCAGGCCGTCGGCGTAGCGAGCTGCTCGAGGTAAACGAGCATTTTACATGTTGACATCATGCTTGAAGGGACATGGACCCAGACCACAGCTGCGCCCGCCAAACCCCCGCCATGTGGGGTGTCAGGGCGGCTCAGGACGTCAGGAGGGCTGTGTGCCGGCCCTGGCACCCAATGCAATAGCTGAGACCCGCCCGCACCCACCGCAGCCGTGCAAGCTGCGCGCCGAGCGTCACGTCCTCGGGCGGCGGCGGGCCGCTGGCCTCAATGCTGGCCCACAGCTCCTGCCCGGGGTCAGGCAGCGGGGACAGGGGACAGGGCACATTGCGTACTTGAGTGGCGCGCGGCACATGGGGGCACAGCTCGGCGAGCCCGCCCATCCGCTTCCACCGCGACCTCCCGGCACGCGGTGTCTCTCCTCCCGCTCTAGCTATCTCGCCCTCCGCTGGCCCCCCCTCTGCCCTCTCGCCTGCTCAACCAGCTCCTGCAGGATGCGGCAGCTCAGCTGGGCTCGCGCCGCGCCGTCGTCGAACCAGGGCGCTGCGCGGCCCAGCGGCCGGCTGCGGGCCGCCTCCACCTCCTGCCCCACCTCCCGAAGCAGCCGCAGCAGCGGCACCTCGCCGCGAGCCTCAACCGCCTGCGCCACCGGGGGAGGGTTGCAGAGGTTCGGGCAGTTTCCGAACACGGCGGGCAGGAGGGTAAGGCCGCAGATGTGGGCGCGGGATCATTGCGGAGGCGGCGAGGCCCTGACCTCCTAACACGCCTGGACCCCACTGAACCCTGCGCCGTTTTAATGTACTATCTCCCATTCCCCCACGGTGCCCCGTCTCGCGCTGCCCCTTCCCCGCCGGGCCCCCTTCACGCCCACCCCACCTGGAAGTCGTAATTCATTTTGAGCCCAAGCACATCCAGGCTCAGCCGCGCAGCCGCGTCGCCCGCGTCCAGCAGCCCGCCCGGGCCCAGAGACAGCGCGGCACGAGTCAGCGATATGGCCTTGGCCTTGGCGATCTGGAAAGAGGCGGGGTGGGGGGATGGGGGTTGTGGCGGGGGCACAGGGGTACACTCCGTTCGCGGGGCCATGCGATGAGAGACCAAGGAGGGACCGGGCGGGGCGCTTGCACGTTTGGGTTCTGAGGGCGTGGAGGGAAGGGACGAGCCAGCCAGCCAGCCAGCCAGCCAGCCAACCAGTACAGCGAGCATGGCGCACTGGAGGCGGCCAGCGGCGGGGCCCGCTCCGCTGCCATGGAGGGCCATGCAGTGCACTCCGCCGTTGCGACGGCGGCTGTGCGAACCGGAAGGACATTGGCACCCGAGGGAGCGCGTATAGCAGGGGATGCCATCTGTCGGGGAGCCCCTGTGTGGCAGCCGGCACGCGTATGCAGCCATTGCAGCGGCCGGCCCTGGCACTGAACCGAGGTTGGGAGGATCTGCGGCCAAAACAACCTGCAAGCGAACTAAACCGGCAGATGCGGTCCCTTCCCGCGTCCTTGTCCCGGTCCCCGCCCCCGTGCCCTCCATCGACTCGCCTCGAAGTCCTGCGCCAGCTCCTCCGACGAGAAGGCGTGCAGCAGGGAGCGCCGCACGCGCTGCCAGCCCGGCGCGGAGGAGGCTGAGGCGGTGCAGGGTGCGCCCGAGTAGTGCAGCGCCTGCAGGGACCAGGGAGGGGGCGGCGCAGGGAGGGAGGGCACAAGGCAGGAGGGATGGGGTGAGGGCTCGCAAGTAGACCGCAGCCCCTGCAGCGCTCGTGTCACCCACGGGGGCTCCCCTGCCCCAGAGCCCGTGTTGCATCGCTTCGCTTCCAATCCATAGCCCAGGAGACCAGAAGCACCGACTACCGGGCCCGGGCCACATGTTTGCAACTCCCGCAGACCCCATACCTGAGGCCCCTCGCCCCACGACCCTGGATCCCTCGTCCCACGACCCTGGGCTCCGACCCTTAGGCCTCTGGCCCCCCAATCCTGGCCCCCGGGCCATCCCACCGGCCACCCACATGCTCCAGCCAGCCGTAGTGCCGCCGGCTCTTGGGCGCCGTGTCCTCCCCCGCAGCCATCAGCGCGTGCACCGCTCCCGGCTCCGACAGCACCACCACCAGCCGGGGACCACCCAGAAGCGCCCGCGGCAGCCAGCCGGTGCGCAGCGCAAAGGCGCCCCCGTGAGCCGCGGACCAGCGGCTGAGCCTGACCAGGAGCGGGTCGCCCCGGTCGCCAGCCGCGGCCCGAGGCCAGAGCGGGTGGAGGGTCAGCCAGTGGCCGAGGAATGGCAGGCCAGGAGGGGCTGCGGGCGGGGAGGGAGGGGGTTGTGCGAAGTGGATTGGAAAATCAGAGGCACGAGTGGTCGGTGTAGTGGCCAATGTGGAACCGTGCCGATGGGCAGTTGACATGGAGGTAAGATACACGAGAGGGGAAAAAGGCTGTTGGGGCCAGCTTCGCCCTGGCGCCCCGCGGGCTTCCAAGTGCGACCCAAACCCCACCCCAACCCGTCACCCCAAGAACCGACCTGGCAGCCCCCCCGCTTTGGGGCTCAGGCTGGCCTACGACAGTTGGGATTATTTTACATTAGCTGTTAGCAGGCGGACAGGCGGACAGGCAGACCTGAGGCAGACGGTCTGCTGGCTCCCGCCTTACCGTGAGCTCGAACACCAGCAATAGCACTAGCAGGCCGACGCCAATTGTTGAGACGTAGAGCCACAAATCTGCCATCGCGAGAAACCAGAGCCCAACCCACGCGAGGTTACCGAGGTAAGAGGAAATTTAAGCCAACCAGACTGACGGCATGTTAAACAGCGTGATTGCGGGCCTCCGGTAATGTTAGAGTTCCTGTACTCATAGTATTCATGCAAAGATGCAATGGCAGAACTGACCGTTATCAACTGCCAACGACCTCGACCTCGACCTCGACACGGGCTTCCTTTCTTTACCGGACAGTAATTTATCCTTTGAATCGGACATCGTTTTTCAAGGCGATCAGTCATGCCTTAAACACCGCGGTCGACGGCCCGCTTCACAGGCGATAGCAACGAGGGCAACGAGGGGGAGTCTTGCAGGGCGTCGTAAGAATGGCGCCCTTGTCCGACAGTGACTGCCTTGTGAACGTGTTTGCGTGGACTGCCAATGTTTCCACATCGGTGATCATCATCTTCGTCATCAAGGCGCTGATGTCCGTCTACCGATTCCAGGTGACATCGCTCATGGCTCCCGCTGTCCCCGCTGTTCACGCCCGGGTAAACGTGCACAGGCGTCCCCGTACAGACCGCACGCCGTGTGGCCGTGTTGCGCTGATGCATAAACTGAAAGTGCCTGGCTGGTCCTCTTTCCCCATGATGCTGTACGCCAGTACGCCACGACCGTCTCGGGGATGCATTTCGTATGCTGCGCTTGGGCAGTGTGGGGCCTGGAGAAGGCGGGTGTCGCAGAGTCAGCCTTCATGCCACTGCGAGCTTCCCTCCTCTTCGCGAGTGTTGGTGAGTGCTGGCTGCCGGATCAGGACAGTGCCTGCGTGATTGCGGCGTCGTGCCGCCGCTCTTCACCAACAGCGTCCAGTGACAGCCGGGCCCGCACCAATGAAGACATCGTGCCGCCCACGCTGTGCTCTCGGCCCACGCCCTGTCAGGCGCCCTGTCGATAGGCTTCGCCAACCTCTCCCTCCTCCTTAACAGCGTGGGATTCTACCAGATCGCCAAGCTGCTCATGTCTCCCTTCGTGGCGGCGGTGGAGGCGCTGTGGCTCGGGCGGCGCTTCCCGCTGTCCGTGCTTGCCAGCATCGCGGTGGTGCTCACCGGCGTGGGCATCGTGACCATTAGGTAGATCTAGGTGTGGTAAAGCGGCTTGTGGTCCGAGGTGGCTAGATGGGCACATACGCGCGTTCTGGCCGGTTTGGAGCCTGTGCAGCGTGGATGAAGAGTGATGGTCAACACGATCATGTCAGCTCCCTGGCATTCACACGCCCGCGGCATGCAACCACATGAGCAAGATTACCCTGACTCCTGCGCCCCCCGCGCCGCCCTGCTCTGCTCTGGGCTGCTGGCAGCGACGTGACGGTCAACACGCCGGGCCTGGTCATGGCCGGGCTGTTCGTCGTCACCGGCGGCCTGCAGCAGATCCTGTGTGGCCAGCTGCAGGCGGCTCTGCGGCTGCAGGGCCACCAGCTCATGTCCAACACCAGCTTCCTGCAGGTGGGCGCGGTCGGTCCCGGTGCCGTTGTCGCATAGCTGGCGCGGCCCTGTGAGAGAATAATGTTACGGCATCAGTAACTAAGTACCCTAGGTGCCATTGGTAACGCGCTGCCTCACGCGATGCGGTGCGGTGCTGGTACCAGCCAATTAGCGGCGGGGCCTTGTGGCCGTGCCAAACTCGGGCCGTCAGGAGGCGACGTTGTGGGATGGCCAGGGAGTGCGTTGTGGGGCACTCGCTCATGTCGGTCCAGGCTTCGAGGTTGTGTATAGGTTTGCCGCCATGGCGACCCGCTATCGCCATGCCGGCTGGCTGGCTGGAGTGCTGGATGCACACGCGTGTGGCGGGCGTTGCTGTGTACTGTGCATGATCGGGCTTTGTGGCAGGGCCCTTGCGCAAAGGACCTACGTCGGTAAGCCTGCTCGTCAAGCTCCCTTCACCCGCCTCGTCTCCTCCAGGGGCTTATCCTCATGATTGTGGGGCCCTTCGTGGATAAGCTCGCCACCAGCAAATGGGTCCTCGAGTGGGAGGTACGGATGCGGCAAGCGGAAACTCCCACCCGGGATGGGAGCAGGTCAGAGCCGACGCCTGTCCGCTCCACCCGCTCCGCGCCTGGACAGGCCGCTTCCCGTTGCAGAGCAAGGGCAGTGGAGGGGCCCCACCGGCTCCCTCCACCCATACTCGCACCTGCCTCCTGTCTTGCTTCCCACCAACCCGCAACCCCCCGCCATCGCAACCCCTGTCAGGCCAACGTGCCCGGCTTTGAGATGCTGGGCCTGTCCTGCCTGCTGGCGCTGGCGGTCAACGCCAGCCAGTACCTGGTGCTGGGGCGCTTCAGCGCCACCAGCTTCCAGGTGCTGGGGCACGCCAAGACGCTGCTGGTGGGTACGCGGGCGAGCAGCCCAATGAGCACCTTGACTGGGTGCGGGCTCTCCTGAAGTGAGTGCATACCGTACCGAGTCACTACAACGGGCGGACTGCGGAGCACACCGCAGTGCTTGAGACAGGAGAACGAGAATGCTGCGAGGGTGATACGTGGGCGGCAGGATGCCTGGAAAGGTTTCCAGTTGTATGGCCGTACTGGTAGTCAGCAGCGTTCCCCTGGGTAGCACAGGGAGGGGGGTGGGTTACGACGAGGGATGGGGTGCATGGCGGGTGTGGTCATTCTCGCGCTCGCCGCCATGGACCACGTGTCGGCCGCCAGCGGGCAGCAGCGCATGGCGTTCGTGGGCTACTGGCATGCGGGCTGAGCAGCTGGGTTAAGGGCCCGTTCGTCATTTCCAAACAGCGGGTAGCGGTATGCTGATGTCCCGGTTTGCTGTGTGAAAGTGGCAATCGCGGCCGTCGGTAGCGCGGTATCGGGTGGCGGTACAGCATGCGGCGAGAGGCGCTTGTGGGAGCGCCGCATGTGTCGGTGAGGGGCACACCAAGTCGCCAAGGTGCGCACTGGCGCCTGCGCTTCAGCGGGCATGCCACTCACACGGCTGCCCTCACACGGCCCCGCCAGGTGCTCCTCGGGGGCTGGCTGCTGTTCGACGAGCCCATGAACGCCAAGAAGGCCTCAGGTAGGCGCTCACCAGGACAGGCGCATACCGACGGTGCACGGACAGCAGCCCGTGGGGGTCCTGCCTTTAGGGGTGTATTGAAGAAGGGGGCTGCATGGCTCGGATGCGGCTGCAGATGAAGTTTGCGGCACCCGAGTGCCTATCGGTTACTGCGCAGCGCTGAGGACCGAGCTGTCGCACTGCCAGCGGGTCCTGCAACCTGAGGCCACACGCCGTCCTACCTCCCTGCCCCTCTTGCGCCCCTGGCACCTCCTGAAGGAATGGCGCTGGCGTTTGCGGGGATGGTTAGTTACGGCTACTTCGCCTCGAGGGCAGCCGGGGCTGCCAAGCAGCAACAGGCTGCATCTGCCGCAGCCGCTGAGCCCGCGGAGACGGGGCAACAAGCTGCGCAAGAGGAGACGCGGGGGGGAGGTGGAGTTGTGAAGTCAGGGCCCGTTGAGGCGAGCCGGCCTGGGGAAGAGCCGCTGTTGGCGCGAGCGACAAAAGATGGGAGAGGACCTGGTGGATTGATGAAGGTCGTGGATGAGGAGGCTGGGGACACCTTGAGAGGCAGCGGTGGCGGCGGCAAAGCAATGCGGCTAGGGACACCACCGTAGTTGTTTGTTTGGGGTTTTCTTCGAGGTGTGATCGATGTAGAAAGAGGCTGGGGCGCATTCCTGCGCCGCCGCACTGTAGGCACACGGAGGCTCGACGCTGCCACACAGCTAGCTAGCCGACGGGCGCGGCCCTGCAAGCGGAAGATAGGCAGCACAGCATGCTAAGATGCAGCTGCATTCCAGACATAAAGCAGGTTGGCAGCAGAGTTCATTGTGGACACATTGCCCTTGGTAGGTGCCTGTGCAGTTACTCCAGGCCTCGGCGAGGCAAGGATTTCCTGCATCTGTCTTCAGACAATACGCGGCTACTGCGCGCGGCAGGCGACTGGCATGGGCGCCGGCAGCAAGCCCATGACTATTGGGGCACATGGAAATCAACGTGAATGGCGGCGTGCTTGTGTGTATCGAGGGTCGTTGCAAACTAACGAGAGCAGCAGTCTTCTGACACCAAGCTTACCCGAAGCCCCTCCCAACCCCGCGTCCTAAATATGTGCAAGGAGCATGAGGTTACCGTCAGACTGGCCTGGTGCTGATGAAGTCACCGTTCACCGCTTGCAGGTATGGTCACTGGGCAAGCTATGCCAGCTTCAAGCCATGCCAGCTTCAAACAAGTAGGGGAAAAGCTTCCTTGAAGCTTGGAAAAGGGCGGAGCCCCGTGAGACCGTACCGGGGAATTAGGTCATGAAGCTGGAGCATGTATGTGTACCGCGGCGGATGCATGGGCAGGGACAACCGGTTTATTTGACATGACCCGCACCCGCACACACCCGCCCTACCGGGGAGGGGAGCGAGAAAGAGAGCCACAACCGTGTCAACGCGTCATGAACCCCAGTGCTTGTCCGCAAACGGGCACCAACGTTCGTTAGAGAAGGCCCGCTTGGCTTGTGCGGCGGAACCGTGCCGGGTCCATGAATTGACATGGTTGCGAGAATTGTGAGCGCCAGCAAGCAACTCAGAGACCAGGCGCATAGCAGCGGTATGTGCATATCTCACGGTATAGTCGTGGCTATTTTCCGGTGCAGTTGGTGTTGTTTGGGTGGGCTTTCCAATGCTGACCAGCCAATGGACGCGTTGACCATCGCCAAATGCCAACCAACGGCTATGGAATTCTACACACATATAATTAATACTATTAGTATGATTTTGATTGGGGCCCGCGTCCCTCAGTCCGTGCAAAAAAGGAGCGGGGGCGGCAAATATAAGCGTATGGGGTGATAGAGAAGATGGAGACGAAGGCAGTTGAGGTGTCCGCTAGCAGGGAGCGGGCGTTTTTGCCCCAATCCCAGGGGACTCCGCCCCCCCAATGCCGCTTCACGGCGGGGGCTCCGCCCAAAAAGTATCACAGAAAGCCGATATAGGGAAGCGTTACCAACGAGCGCTTTCCGTGCTCGTTCTGTGCTCTTTCGGGCGGTGGTGAGACCGGCCTGCTTTTGAAGGAGAGGCATGGGTACCCGTGAGGGTCCCACGTGGCCGAAGGCAGGAATGACGGGGATGAAACATGGTGGGAGCTCCGTGCTTGCGTACTTGCAACAAGTTTGCTGATGAACCCTGGCCACGGCTTCAACATGGAGTTTATGCAGGAAAGGTCTGAAAGTAGCGGCTAAGGTGTGCAGACGCGGGGCTTGGGGCGTGGTCTACCGTGAAGGAAGTAAAACAGGGAAGGGAAGGCCACCTCAACGGTCATACACACCCGAAGGTGCGACGTTTCCAGTAGGGCGCCGAAGACAGTGCATGGCGGGCGACGGAGTCGAGCAGACGGGCCCACCCGAGCATGCTGTGCGTGTACTCGTACGGCATGACGGTTACGTGGCTTGCATGGCCCCCTACTGTGAATATTAATATTCTACTGCACGTAGTCAGCACTACGTTCCTCCGAATCATAACCCGGCGGTGTCACCGTTGTGCCCTTCACACATACAAACGTTTTATTGCAGTAAGCGGATGATGTGAACAATCTATGGAGCTAGCCATTAGTCCACAATGCGAGCGGCGAAAGATGCAAGGGGAAAGAAGAATGCGAGGGCCAAGGTGTATCGTATTAAGGTCATCTCTATGGGAGACTCTGGCAGCGGTAAATCCTGCCTGATAAAACGGTATGCGGACGGCGCGGACCGCGGCTGCATGTCGAAGTCAACGTCTCAAACTTTTGCGCTCGCTTACCAGGTACTGTGAGGAGAAATTTGTATCGAAGTACATCCCAACCATCGGTGTCGACTATGGTGTCAAGCCGAACAAGTATAACGACTACGAAGTGCGTGTCAGCTGCCCGGGTTTCCCCGTGCTGTCTCAAATTCATCTCCACAATAAAGTCATGCATGCGGCCACCCACACGTGTCTCCCGCTTGACAGGTGCGGGTAAACCTCTGGGACCTTGCGGGGGCCCCCGAGTACTCTGAGGTGCGTAACGAGTTCTACAAGGAGGCTCAGGGGTGTGTGTTGGTGTACGACGTCACCAACCGGGCCAGCTTCGAAGCGCTGGAGGGCTGGCTGGAGGAGAGCCGGAAACATGGGGCGGAGAACATGGTGAGCCGGTGACTGCAGGTACTGCAGGTGACATTATGCATGTTGGAGGAGGTATGCGAAGGCCGAGACCCAGAACGCAGTACAGTATCACCAGTCCTTTGCCAGGCCCGCCCCTGCGTACCCATGTGCCTAACCCGTGTCATGTGATCGCCCCACGGTGCTTGTAAGAGAGCTAGTCCGGGTCCGGTAGTTCCGGCCCTTAACAAGGTGAACCGTGTGCAGGTGGTGACCCCCGCTCCCATGGCTTCCGTTTGTGACTTTGGTGACTTTACAGCGCACGCCACCCCCCGGATGCACCCGATGCAACTTCTTTGCCCGCCTTCGTGGCTATCCCGGTAGGTCATATTTGTGGCCGCCGCCAAGACGGACCAGCCCGTGCGCAAGGTCTTCGAGAAGGAAGGGCGCGAATGGGCGCAGTCTAAAGGTTTTCCCTTCTTCGAGGTATGTGCTTTTATGGGCTGCGGGTATGGAATGGCGTGCATATGGTGGCGGCACAATCTCGCGGCTGGCGTGCCAGGTGAAATAGTACCCGGGTTGCACTGCATTAAACAATCGATTGGCGTGCATCGGCATTAAGAATATCTGAACGTCGCAAAGAGGAGTGACGTGTCATGCAGCGCTGCGTGAGGACAACCTCTAAATGGGACCGGCCACCGGCTACCACCTGCATCTATGCAAAACTCAAAATGCAAAGACGGCTAAGCCGTAGACATAAAATCAGAATCCCGGTCCAACCTGTCAAACATCCCGCACCCACACTACCGCTCACAGAAGTGCTTGTTTCCATAATGTCCTACGCACATGCTAGTGTGTGTGAAATAGGAAATCTGCATGGTCTCCGCATTCCTTGCCTCGCTCCTGCCCGGCAACCAGATTCTCTCCCGGCAATACACAACATTCTGCCACTGACTGCCCGCACTCTGCCCCTACCTCCACGCACCCTCAATACGACGCCGCCCCGACAGGTCTCGGCCAGCAGCGGCGCAGGCGTGAAAGCGCTCTTCACCAGCCTATTTGCGCGCATCCTGGCAACTGTCCCCGGCATACCAGAGGACCTGACTGCGCTGGCGGTGCAGCACGCCAACATGGCTAGAGGCGAGGAGGCCTAGCTGCGGCTCGGAAGCTGTGAGCCCTCACATGCTGGGCCACCTTCAAGCCCATGCCCCAGAGTGGCACGACACGTGGGGCTCCCCGGGCCACATTCCGAAGAGCCCCTTAGCCCAGGGATACTCGACAGCGCAACGGGGCCGATAGCTCAGCTTGGTGGATGATGGGCGCACTCCAGAGCGCGACATTTGGACTGCCTTAAAGCAGCCGTCCACAGCCCCTGGAGCCCTTAAGTCAAACACAACACGCACATGGAGTGGCAAGCAAGGAGCATCTGCACCGCAAGCCGGCCGGCCCAACTCCATTTGTTGGGTCTCGGCGGTCGGGTCCTAAACAAATGCCCCAGACGGTACGTGCTGCATCGCGTGTGCTCGCTGAACATGGCGCCCCGGAGGTGTTGGTTTATGTCGCCTTGGCACGCTTGGTGCCATAGCGCGAGCGTGTCTTTTTCCGATCCTTGACTCCGGAGCAGTCATACACGCCGCGCACCACGCTGAGCCGCACGCCTGGCAAGTCCTTGGCGCCACCGCCGTGCACCAGGACCATGCTGTGCTCCTGAAGGTTGTGCCCCTCGCCTGCAAGTGATGCATGAGGAAGGCACTTAGGCCAAGTGTAAAAGCGCCTGCATTCTTTGGGTGTTGTAGAGATGCCTCGAGTCGCTGCGTCCGACGCTTTGGGGACATAAATTTCCGGAAGGAGGCCACACCCCACGCAGCGCCCTCCCGGTCTACGCACAAGTGCCCACCTGGGATGTAGGCCAGCGCTTTGTAGCCGTTGGAAAGCTGCACCTTGCAGACCTTGCGGTTAGCTGAGTTAGGCTTCTTGGGAGTGGTGGTATATACCTTCAGGCAAATCCCCTTCCTGAACGGCGCGCCGCCCAGCTTTCGGTGCTTGAACCTCTGCTGCTTGGGCGCCTTCCGTGCGCCGGACAGCAGCTGACCCACGGTCGCCATCGTCGCCGTGTGTTGGGGTTGGGGAACGAGCAGCCAGTCCCCAGTCTGCCGGCCCCCATAAGCAGCGATGGTAGAGGGGGCGCGGCCGTGGAGTGCCAGTGCCTGCGTGAGCCCTGCGCACGACAGCCTCGCCGGGCAGTGCCGATGACTCGTCGAGACCGCCGAGGAGCTGCCGAACGTGCTAAGCGACCGAATCCACGCATGCTGATTGTGCATCTCGACAGCGGCTCCAAGGCTCGCACCAGCAGGCCGCACAAATGACGAAGCGAGCACGCCAACTTCCGTGAGGCTTTTACCGCAAGTGGAGAGTGCTCGCATCGTGCCTGCCATGACTCTGCATAGCGAGTGCATGCTGTTCAGCCGGAAAGCCTGTGGGCTGATCAGTAGGCTAATTCTGTAAAATGGTACAATTTAATATGTAAAGTGATGTATCTGCACTGCATTCAATTGCGGTTCAATGGCAGCCTTGTCGTACAAGTACGTGTATACAGCACGCGGACTCTGGGGCGGGCGGGTTGCACTGCTCGGACTGTCAAGGCATATGTGTGCGTTATGCGTTTGTCATACGCGGCAAGTGATGCCTGTGCTGCTGGCGCAGCTCCTGCCAGCAGGCCTCGCGCTCCGTTGCAGGTTTGCCTACTGGGTTGGGTGGTTGGGTTTGGGGTTCGGAGGGTGAGGTGGGTTTTTGGTGGTGGGTGTTGCCGAGCATTGCGTTTCGGGGTGTTTTGAGGTACGGTGCTCGTGTTGGGGCAGGTGCCGTTTGCCGCTCTGTTTCGGCGGTTTGCAGGGGGAGTAGGGGTTAGCTTCTGCTAGGGGAGGTGGGTGGTTTGTTGCCTGTGCTCCACGGGTCCTTTCGGTTTGTTTCTCTCTTGTCCTGGTGTTCAGCTTCTCCTTTGTTCTCATCTTCGTCTTTTTG
>LSYV01000144.1:48988-64071 GCA_001584585.1 Gonium pectorale | reverse complement strand
CTGGAAGCCCTTTGAGGGTGGTGAACGTGTGGAGCCGCGAGGGTATGAGAGGGGTGGCCTGTCGCTTTGTGTTTACCAGGGATGGATGGGTGCGCCTACGGGTGCAGAACATTGCCCTGTGCGGTACCAGCGTTTGCAGTTGCCGCTAGGTCACGTGCATGCGCTGATGCGGTTTAGGACGTGTGCCTGGCCTTTGGAGATGTATCGTTCGCATGGGCGGACACGGGCGGCGCGTTGCTGTCGTGTGTGCCAGTGCGGCCAGGTCGAGGATGAGAAGCACGTTGTGTTCGAATGTTGTGCCTACGATGAGCTGAGGAGTGCTTGTGGTCTGAGTTTCGAGGACGATGCTGACGGGGGAGACATGATGATTAGCTTCATGAGCAGGTCTGATCCGCGCAAGTTGGGTGCCTTTCTGTTCTCTGTCTATGAACGTAGGAATGCTCTGTTGAGGGCGTGAACGGGGCTGTGCCGAGGGGCCAAAAGGCTCGTATGGGCACTTGTAACACACACACACGGAAAAAAAAGAACAGAAAAAAAAGAAGTGCCATACACAACAGAAAACCAGAAACGGGGAAGGCAGCCTCTACGGACATACACACCCGAGGATGTGATGTTTCCAGCAGGGCGCCGAGTACAGGGCATGGCGGGCGAGGTATACGAGCAGACGTGCCATCGACGTGAGAAGGTTACAGGTTACACGTCCGTCAAGGCCGGTGGGGGCATGGACGAAATGCGAGTGGTGGGGTGGGGAAGAGGGTCATGATTGCCGAGGAGGGTATGACGGACGGGTCTGGGACCGCGGATCTGGAAAGGCTACCGGGCTGGACATCTGGTTTTTAGAGATCTCTGGTCTCTGCTGGGGGCTCGGCGACGCATCTGAGCTCTCGGGCTGGGTCCCCGCCGGCGCATCTGAGATACCTGGGGCCGGCCGTCCGGCGCATCTGAGATACCCAAAGCCGTCCGCCCGGCACATCTAAGATACGTGCAGCCGCCGGCGCGGCATATCTCAGATACGTGATCCGGCTCGTACATCGTATCTGTAATCCAGCTCTAGGTACGCGCGTGACATCTTAGGTATGCCGTGGTATGCCGGAGCGGGTACGGTCGGGGGGGGGGGCGACTTTCGCGTGAGAGGCTCGGCGTGTTAGGTCTTTTTGCGTTGTAGTAAACACTGCATAGCCTTCAAGTCGCCCCCCGACCGGCCTGCAAGACATCCAGTATCCGTGTCTCTGCAGGTTGCCTCTCGCGTTGCAAGGGCCGTTGTGTATCTTATAAGCATGCTATGTAGACGCATGTCTGTAATGCACATATCGCACAACGTGACTGCACAAGCGTTCCCGAGCGTCCCCAGCGTTCCCGAGTCCAAGACGAGAAGCTCCGCGGCTTGACGGCAGTCAAAGTCTTGAATGCAGTGCGACGCATTATAGACGATGCATGGTAGGTTCCTAGAAAGGGCCTGCATGGCCCGGCGGTGCACCCCTTCGGTCAGACCTAAATCGGAGGAGTATGCCTGCTGCCTGCTGCAGCTTGATACACGGTCAAATAGGCTTTGTATTTGCGTGAAGCCAACAACGAGAGACGAAGGGCCGCATATTACTGATAGCCAGAACCAGAGTAAGCTATAAGCAACCCTGACTACATTTGGGAACGAAGCAGAAGGCTATGAGTCTAGAAGCACCCTTGGGCGACTAGTACGACCCAAGCTAACAGTCTATACTCAGTAACATCGTAACCACCTCTGCCCCGCATCTGGGATACCGCCGTCCACCCTCTGCCCCGCATCTGGGATACCGCCGTCCACCCTCTGCCCCGCATCTGAGATACCGCCGCCCACCCTCTGCCCCGCATCTGGGATACCGCCGTCCACCCTCGGTCCCGCATCTGAGATACCGCCGCCCACCCCCATCGATCCGCACATCCGAGATACGTAAGCCACAGATCTCCAGCCCGGTAGCCTCGGACCCCTACCGCGGATCTGTCACCCTCCGATTGCCGTCTCAGCGCTTGGCGGCGAAGCATGGCGTGCGCGCGTGCATAGTATCCCAACCATTCCCAGACAGCCTGCAAATAGGCTGCCACCTCAGCAGGTGGGGCCTCCTTCATAATCGTATCATGTCCCGACGCTTGAACTGCAATGCGCCTTTAAATTTATCGCGAAGCACGGGCACTCACAAAACACATGCAGCTCCGTCCATCGCCGTGGCATCACCGCACACCTTGCATGTCCGCTCGCACCTAGCCCGCAGGGTTGGGGCGGTTGACTTCCGTCTCCCCGCACCCCAAAAAAGAGAACCAGAAACGGGGAAGGCGAAAGAAGCGCGTGAGCGTCTAGTGCCATCACAGATGTGCCGTGCACCGGATCACCCATCCAATGCACATATCGGCAAACTTTAACCCCGGCCTCTCCGCAGGGGAACTTGCGGGGCGCAGCAATCACATGCGGCAACGGCCACCGCGTGTCTAGCCTGTCCGCGTACGAGCCCAAAACCTTCGAAATAGGTATAGTTAAGTTAGCAAAGAACGATGTCCGAGCGTTGGTTGCTAGACTTCCTCAAGCGTCAGCCAGAAACCGCAGTACATCGGCCGACCAACAGTCCTCTTTTAGGGTGGCAAACTGAAGTTACGGTTTTATAGCTGCGTGGCAGCTGAAGTATCCCGTCAGAGCATGGAGTCAGGCGGACCGCACGGCTGCAGTCGCACATGGGGCGCGACAGTATGATGTTATGAGGCACACATTTGCGTGCATCTTAATCATATGGCGGGACAGGAAGACGCAGGGTGGGCGGCGCGCAGCCATCGCGTGTGATTGATTTTGACACCGCCGAACCAAGTCTGCCTGGACAATCGTTCTGCGGAGGTCAGCTAGTTCCTTCGGTCTCTGCGCCGGGTCTTTTCTGAAGCCCTATGTAACTGCAGCGGGCCCATGCTGGTCAAGTGACGCGAGAGCGGGGGTTAGCCTCGCCCGGGCTTGCTTCGCGAGTCCTGACAGGACAGGATACCAAACCTATTGTCGGCGTCATCATTTCCGTAAGAGAGTTGGCCTTGTCTTTCCAGGTGCGGGGGCTACTCGTTTTTCAGCCTCATCTTGTTCTGTCTGTGCTAGTACATAGACTTTCACAAAATGGTATGGCATGCATATGTTCCGGGTTTCTGGTTGTGTACTGCGTCTGAAGAAGAAGTCCCTTAGAACACATCATCGCACCTTTGCCGTCGCAACCCACAAAGCTGCCTCACGCTGTTATTGTAAACTAATTCACACGATGGCCGATTCGACACTACCACCAGTTTACCCCTCTACTCGGAGGTATAAGGAGCGCCTGAGCCTTGCGGAAGAGGACACATATAAATACAACAAGTGAGCAGAATCGTTATGACATCGTCGAGTGCACATAGTGGGGACTGCGCCCAGTAGCCGATAGTGCCAGCCCTCCGCTGCTCGTGGCTGCCTCAACCAACAGCATGGAACAGTATGAAGGCGGGGTTAAGCAGGGTTAGGGCAAAACCTACCCAACCCCGCCATGCAGGCTCTACGCGTCGACGCAGGGCTCAACTGTATGGTCAAGGCTCACGGCAGATGCTACAGTGCGGCAGAGCTCGGCACGCGCGAATGGCACTTTCCAGGTGGGGACCTGGTGTGTAGGCGGTGTGTTGGGCCCTGTGCGCGAACCTGGCCGCGCGGGTTTGTGCAGGTCGTCGACCCAGCTGAGGACCTATATGACATGGCCTTTTCCGGCAGATGGCACGTGCCCGTGTTGTTATGCGCAAGCCACCTGCCGTGCCGGCTGGGTTGCCTGCTGCAAGGGTGGGGGGCACACCACACCTCTACGGTCATACACACCCCAAGGCAGCATGTCCACAAGCACGCACGCATATTCGCACGACGTAATACACACCCCAAGGCGCGTTTTGGGGGCGGAGCCCCCGCCGCAAACCGGCATTTGGGGGGCGGAGCCCCCAGGGATTGGGGCAAAAACGCCCGCTCCCTGCTAGCGGACACCTCAACTGCCTTCGTCTCCATCTTCTCTATCACCCCATACGCTTATATTTGTCGCCCCCGCTCCTTTTTTGCACGGACTGAGGGACGCGGGCCCCAATCAAAAGTCTCCGTCCGTCCGTCCGTCCGTCCGTGCGTCCGGACCAAACTCCCTCCCACGCTTAACCAATTAGTGCAATCTCATACTAATAGTATTTCTTACATGTGTGTAGAATTCCATAGCCGTTGGTTGGCATTTGGCGATGGTCAACGCGTCCATTGGCTGGTCAGCATTGGAAAGCTGCCCCACCCAAACAACACCAACTGCGCCGGGAAAAAGCCACGATAATACCGTGAGATATGCACATACCGCTGCTATGCGCCTGGTCTCTGAGTTGCTTGCTGGCGCTCACAATTCTCGCAACCATGTCAATTCATGGACCCGGCACGGTTCCGACTAAACCCGCACAAGCCAAGCGGGCCTTCTCTACCGAACGTTGGTGCCCGTTTGCGGACAAGCACTGGGGTTCATGACGCGTTGACACGGTTGTGGCTCTCTTTCTCGCTCCCCTACCCCGTAGGGCGGGTGTGTGCGGGTGCGGGTCCTGTCAAATAAACCGGATGCCACTGCCCATGCACCCGCTGTGGTACACATACACTCTCCACCCTTCATGATCTAAATCCCCGGTACGGTCTCACGGGGCTCCGCCCTTTTCCAAGCTTCAAGGAAGCTTTTCCCCTACTTGTTCCAGTAGGGCGGGCGGGCGGTATAGAGAAAGGCAAGCGAGCGAAGGCAAACGACCTATCCTGCCGGGCGGGCGGTATAGAGAAAGGCAAGCGAGCGAAGGCAAACGACCTATCCATTTGCTTGCGGGGATACTTGAGCAGGCTCTTGCGTTCTTCACAGGAGGGCGGAGCGCAAGTTCGACACAGCGTCAAGAACAGCGGCTTTGAGAGCAACACCTGCCCAGCACCGTACACCAGTACCACCTTCAAGTCGGGGCTGTTGCCGGCCAGCGGCTTGCCAGTTGAGGAGCTGCACAAGATCCAGGCGGTGCGCTACAAGCAAAAGTACCCCCTGGTAAGAATGTGAGGCGGGCGTGGCTTGCCAGGGTGCCTATCCAGGGTTCCTGGCTGGTCTCGTTTGAATGGCGAAAACAGCAACGGTACGGCGAATTTATTTTACAAGTGGCTAACGTCTAGCCCACGACCCCACATGCTCGCAGGACTTCATGTCGGAGATCCGGCCTGAGACGGAGACGACCAATCAGGTACAGGTTGCGCACATTGCTCGTCCCCCAATAACGGCTATTCATCATATCGTACCTAATGGGCACGCGCATAGGATAGCTATGTATCAGATCTACTACGCATGGCATTGCCACCAGGGGGCGGCGACACGGATGGCCGCTGTACACTGCCATTTATGTCATGACATATGCCATGACATATTCACGTAAGGACGAATCATGTTGAATGGACCGCCGCGTCTCCCGCAAGCATCCGGAAAATCTTTACCCATCTTGCGCCCGTCAGGCGATGCGAATGCTTGGTACGTACGCAGCTGACCAGTCGCACGCGGACCGACTCGGCGTCTTCATCCCGCAAGGATGCCCGGGCGGGAAGCCGTCATACCACCCGGACGTCATGGCGGGCGGCTTCGGGCTGGCTCCTACGCTGCCGCGCAGGGGGCTGGGGCAGACGCTTGTTGACGGGCGCAACCTGAAGTGAGCGATTCGGAAAGGGCTCCAGGGCGGGCTCCGGAGACTGTTAGCGCAAGCAGAAGAGGCACTGATGATGCCACTGGATTGACGGGTATCAGTCAGGCAAATATTGCGGGCTGCCGTGCAAAGAGGCGTGTGATGCGCGAGCTTGGCGGCACGGCAGGCAGATGTCATACATCGGCACACGACGTGTAGGAGAGCAGTAAGAACTGCGAGACGAGGCCAGCAGCCCAGGTGCACCTCGTATTCTTTGCAATTCAGCTTCCGGAGTGCGGCGCTCCCTCTTGATGAAAGATGGAGGGATCGCCTTACTACCGTAGCGGCATGACGATGCTCATGTCCGTGCGGTTGATATGCCGCAGGGTATAGCTGTTGGCCTTTTATTAGGTGATGGTGCACGCGCTTGGGAAACGGCCGTATTTTAGTATTACTGAGCAGGATTGAGCATTTCAACGCCATGGGCAATGAGGGCTCCCCAACTGCAGCGTTTCCTTTTTTAATGAGTGTCGCTGATTTTGAGACGTTTGTATAATTTTCGTGCTAGTGTAGGCAGGTCAGGCTAAAACATTTACCGTTAGATCATGCTGCGCGCCCTTTGGCGACGGTGGAAGTAAGCTGTGACATTGCTGTAAAGCATTACGAGCTGCACGGTCCAGTGCCATGGCCACATGATGCAGTTTTATGCATACGACTGCCGTGCATGTACCGATAAGAGGACGGACCGCCGCGCCTGACCTTCCGTGCTGTGCCGGGTTTCAGCGGGATGCATATTGGCTGGTCAACGCGACCGAACCACGGTGCGAACCTGGCGCCGGGTGCGCTAAGGCTTCCGAACAGTTTAAGCCTGACCCAGACTCATGAATCTAAGGGGAACCCAGGTTTCCATGGTAGCACTGAGCAAGCGGGACCGTTACTTGGGTATCCCGACGAACCGGCCCGTCACAGGACTTCGGAGCCAAGCTGGCCAGTTGTCGTCCGTACACACGATAGGCTACATGTACGGTGCCGTCAACTGTCTTGCGTATCGTCAACAGCACATGATAATAGCGACAGCATGCTGAAGGGGAGCCGCTGCACGAGATCCTTCATACTTTAGGCAGTCTTTACAATACCTGAACCACCGGATCACATTCACCTTCGTCAACACAAGCAGCGCATGGTGGTAAGCTTTCATGCTGGTTGCACACGTGTTACAGAGCGCGTGAGCAGTTACCTAGGACTACAAAAGATCATGCTTGCTTCTGGAGAGCGGTTCACGCGAGGGTTGCACCAAGGCTACACCCCAAAAACTTAAACTTCGGCACACTCCAAGCTGCAGCTTTCACTGCGACCGAGTCTGAGCATGACACCTGCCGGCAACCTTCGCTGGAATGCTTGGGTCCTAGATCCTGCGGAATCCTTAAGACGCACACAAGGTGTGTCCCAGGCTGGCGCTGCAGGAGATTAACAAGGCTGAGGCATATGGTCCCGCCCTAGCCTTCTCCCATCCTCGCCATTTCCTTGCCATCTTACTTGCCAGGTTACCACCTCACGGCATTAAGTTTGCCTGAACAAGCAACAAACATAGAAGGATGCGTGTACGCCTGCCTTCTGCCCGTCTTCACGTGCCTTGCGCCTGTGGTGCAGGTCCACTAAGCGTTCAAAGCCGGCACCATGCCGGCCTTGGCCTCCTTCCCACAGCGTTTCACCTGTAGCGCTGCTTCACTGTCGGGTGGGTTCTTGGCGCACACCCGACGTACCTGGGCTCCCGGTTACGCCCCCGTGCCGTACTGGTAGGGGTACTGCGCGTGCTGAGCAGTCGCTTGCGCGGACGCCTGCGTCTGCGGGGCCTGTTCTGACTTCACCGCCTGCTGCCCCGGCTGCTGCGGCTGCGCCGTTGTAGCGCCGGAGGCCGCCTGAACCGCGTCACCCGTGCCCGGTTTCGCCTGCATTGCCTGCGTTTGCTGCGCCTGCGCACCGTACATCTGGGCGTACGGATAGGCTGCGTACGGGTTGTACGCCTGCTGCACGGCGTGCTGCTGTGTGCCGTACTGCCCGCGCATGTAGGCTTGCATCTGCTCCTGTGTCATGCTGTAGCCCCCAGAGACACCCACCATTCCGGAGTACAAGGAGGTGCCGGCCACAGCCTGTCCGTAAGCTCCGTACGCGGAGGGCGCCTGCGCCTGCTGCTGGGCCTGTTGTTGCTGTTGCGGCTGTTGCGGCTGTTGCGGCTGCTGGGGTTGCTGCTGCGGCTGTTGCGGTTGTACTTGCGACGCATGTTGCGTAGCTTGTTGTTGCTGCGGCTGCTGTTGAGCCCCGTACACAGCATAAGGCTGAGTCGAGTAGGCCTGCGTGGAGGCCGCCGCCGCGGGCGCCGCGGTTGCTACCGCATGGTGGCCCGCCTGCACGGTTCCAGGGTTGCTGCCCGCCTGCGAGGCCAGCCCCGCAGCAGTGGCGTCGTGCTGGCTGTGCCCGGTGTACGCGCCAATAGATGCAGGGGCCTGATGGCCCATAGCAGCGGGGTCGTAGCTGTTGGCGGCGCCACTACCGTACATGACCTGCGGGGTGTCAAAAAAAGGTTTCGGAGCACATGATAATGAACCCGTGCCACAGTTCCGCAAGGGCAAAGCTCTTGGCGGACGCTGTTACGAATAGCGTGCGACAGACGCCGAGAAGCGCCGAATAGAATGTAATGCAGTCGTGTCCTAGTTCGACTGCCCGCCGCGCCTACTGCCGCTTCATATTCAAGTTTAAAGAAACTTCCATCGCACATACCTGCCCGGTGGGCGCCGGCATGGCGGCGGTCATTGGTGCGGGCTGCATCATCTGCACGGCGCCCTGTGACGCCGCGATCGCCTGCAACGACTGGGCGGTGATGCTGCCGGCCTGGGCCCCGGCCGGATTGTAGAGCACCACCTGGGCCGGCTTGTAGGTTCCGTCAGGCTGCAGCATGAGAACAACGGGGCCCACCTGCTGACCCCCGGCCACCGTCTGCACGGGCGCCGCCTGCACCGGGGCTGCCCCAGCCTGGGCCTGAGGCTGCTGCTGTTGCTGCGGGTAGGCCTGCGACTGCTGCTGATGCTGTTGCTGCTGTTGGTAGGGCGCCTGCGCGGGCTGCTGCTGCGGTCCGGGGCCTGGAAGGGCGGGCAAACGATGAGCGGACAGGCACAGCGGGTCAAGGCTGCAGGGGTCGCAGGCATTGGCATAGAGCGGGGCTTCAGACGCATGCCATTCCGACATCCACTTCAGAGCGCAAAGGGCTAATGCAAGTCCCAAGAAAAGGCGAGGACAGGAGCGTTCACAGGCGTGGGAGCACGGTCTATGACGGGCATGACACTGGATTCCATCCATATGTGCACGCGGACGCCCTCTTCGGGACTGCAGTCAACGGATGGGAGACGGGGTCAAATCGACGCCGCACGCGTCAATTTGACAATCAGCGTACACTGCAATGTGACATGCCGTATCATGACTACCGTCTAGTAGCATTCCCATCCTCACAGCAGCACCTCAGCAAGCAAGCAAGCATATCGCTCGCTCACCGTTGCCAGGGCCCATGCGCGGGTCCGGGCCAGGGCCGCCACCATAAGACGCCATCGGTCCACCGCCGCCGGACCGGTAGCCATCATCCGGGCCGCCGCCGTAGCCTCCAGGACCCATGGGTCCGCGAGGGACCGGCGGCCCCATGTCGGGCCCGCTAGGGCCGTACCGTCCGGGCGGCGGCGGCGGGCTACCCCGCATCGGGCCGTATGGGCCACGGTGCGGCGGCCCACGGGAGCCATCCATGCGGCCAAGTGGTGGCCCGTACGGCGGTCCTTCCGGACTGGGCGGATAGTCATACCCATCGTCGTACCATTCCGGTCCTGGCCCCGGCGGCCCACGGCCCCGCGGGTCGGGGCCCGGTGGCGGTGGCCCATAACGGTCGTCTGGGCCGTAGCGGCCCGAGGGCGGCGGCCCCATCATGGGGCGGCCACCAGGCGGCGGCGCCATGGGCGGCGGGTAGCCGCCCTTGACCTTCGACGGGTCGAAGCGGTCAATAATGCCCTTCACCTGAGGGGGCACAGGCGGAGGACCAAAGAACCATTTGCCACTTGGTCACGAAGCAAGGATAGCTACTAGTCACGAAGCAACGGAAGCCTTCCATTGGCCCCGCTTTTCTAAATTGGTGGTCGGACGTAGCTGCCAAATGCCATCGCATGGCGCAAAGCGAGGGACTACAACGAACTCGCGAGGTGCTCCCGATCAGCAAATTGCAAATGGCTCAGGGTCCCAGACATATGCATCCATCGTATGCCTACGACCCAGGCCTCGTCCACCTCCCGCCGGCGCTGCTCACCTCGGCGTATGCCAGCTTGACCTGCTCCGCAGTGCCGCTGATCATCACCAGCTGCATCCGCTCGCCCGGCTGCAGATCTGCGGGTGTCGGATAAAGGACGTGCACACACATTGAGGAGGCCAAGCAGTGAATAGACCCTGTGAAACGGCCCGTTCCGAGGAGCTTGTGAGACAAGGCGTTAATCACGGACCAGCCGTACCAGAGGAGGTTCGGAGGGGCAACTCGCCGAGTAAAATTCCGATGTCATGTGCACTATGGTATATCCAGTCGTAACCGCATGGCAAGACCTACCTTCGACGCGGACATGCGCCCCGGACTTCTGGCGGATGACCTTGATGGTCGCACCAGCCTTCCCCAACACCGAGCCGACCATCTCGGGGAAAATCTCCACCGTCGTCTCCAGGCTGGGCTTCATGTCAATCTTGTGTTCGGGGTCGAACTCCGTCAGGATGCGGCGAATAGCCGCAACCGCAGCTTGGATCTGCGACAGGGAATGAGCGGCAGACACCGGGCTCTTCCTCAAGGGCTTAAGGGATTGGGTTGAAAAGGAACTCGCTGGTGAACTGTCAACATGTTTGAAACCCATATTGGCATTTCTCGCTGCCTTCTATGCCAACCACGTGCGCACCTGCCGCTCGGAGCCGGTCAGCTCCACTGTCTGCGTCTGGTCGGGACCGCGCACTTCTGAGACGTGCACCTTACAGCGCGACTCGCGACGAACCTGCCAGGTGAAATGCGTCGGGAGTATGAGACACAAGCCTTGCATGACCAACACAGCATGGTAGTGTGCCAGCGCTACGGGTCGTCTGCTGGCAACTACGACCCTATGAGGGCCGCTTCAAGGGTACGGTACGCTTCAATGCACCAGACACCTAGCGGATCCTGTCAACGACGGACACTTACAATTGACACGTTGCTTCCGCCCGTGCCGATCAGGACGCCCGCCAGGCGCTTCGACAGCAGCATCTCCTGGAGCATGATGGGCTCCTCAGGAAGCGGCACGACGGCCGTGGGAGGCGGGATCCCGCCCGGGCCGGGTGGTGGACCACGCGGAGGGCCTGCGTTTGGCACACGTTAGCATAATGGCAGGGGAAGATACCAGCATTAGTTCATGAGTACCTGCTTGACGCGTCGGGTGGCACACACACACACACACACACACACACACACACACACGCGCGAACAGAGAAGCAGCACTGCGGCGGGTTTTGCAGGGCAGTTGCAGTTGCACAGGGCTGCAGGCTATTCCTTTGCGCTGAGCAAGGGGGAACCCACATCCCCCGCCTCGCGGTGGTCTCGCGATGTGGCAGGTAGCGCCCAAGGCCAGCGTACCCAAGAGGGCACGACGCTAGCCGGCAGGACTAGCGCCCAAATACGCGCGGATGACAGGCCCCTCGCTACACATACCTCGCCGAACCGTGCGAGCCCAGGCAATGCTGACTGACATTTTTCCCAAGGTCTTCCAAGACCGACGCCATTACGCAGCTTCTACGAATGCGCTTCAACGAATGCTCACCGTGCATGAGATCAGGCTCAAAGCCGCGTGGCGGGGGCCCGCCGGGACCAGGACCGTAACGGGAAGGAGGCCTGCGGCGCATCAATATAATGGTGAGACCTAGGAAAGAGCTTGTTGGGGCATGGCCAAGAAAGCGTGTGGCGACCAGGAAGCCCGCTCACCCGCGCCCACGCCCACGTCCACCGCCAGGGCCGCCAGAATATATGTCTGGATTATCAGCTTTGCGTTTCATGTGTCACAGGAGAGTTCGGCCGGGCTGTTCCGGCGTTGCCGGCCGATCGTGGTCTTTGTCGCGCTTCTTTTCCAAGAATCAAACGCAAAATTTGCCCTCAGCAGTTCACGTCTACCACGCACGTTCTTCCTCTTCACAGGCAGGACCTCGCCGGCTCGGCCAAAGCTGAAGTGTTTGCTTTTCTGACAGTGTTCGCTCGCCACAGGCCGTGGCCTACTGCCATAAGCAAATGACATCCACATGAGGTAGACTTCGGACTTCATGTAATCCGCGGTGGTACGGCGCACACCCCTTCCATACCGCCACACGTCTATCTCCACTCCTAGCAGAAGCAGAGCCACTTTGGCACACACCCCGTATCAATAAGTTCCAACATGCCCCCACACGCGTTAACATGCCCACCGCGTACGACAGAGTGTGCTGCAGGATGGCACGACCAGAAACCTGCTAGGCTTTGACAGTAAATGTAGTCTGTACTAATGTTATATATGTAGTGCGAAAGGACTAAGATGGAGCTCAACACGTCACATGCTCCTCGTGCAGCAAGTGCTGTACGACCTTACGGACGCGCACTTCACCTCCGGCACCGACGCCGTGGCCAGCCCCCGGATCCTCTATCTCCTACTTGCGGTGCAGCCGGCCCACTGCATAGGCCGCCACTCCCGACGGCAAGCAAGCCTGCGCAATACCCCAGGACGTTTATTTGGCCGGTTACATCCTTGAGACTCCTCAATGACACGGCCCTCCAGCCGACATTAAGATGCGCGAGACCCCGCCAGCCATGCGCCCGATGCGCGTTGTGGCTTGATCTCGGCGCTGCCCGGCCTCAGACGTCAGTCATGTCATAGCCGCCCTCTGTGCCCTTTCTACCGACTTCTGCCGACGCTGGCGCACCGTCTTCGTCACAGAGCCCTGGCCCTGCCTTAAGCTCCTCTCCTCCGATGTGCGCTGTGTGGGTGCTGTTGTACATGAGACACACGTGGCGGTGGTGTGTGCCACGGACGTCGCATTTGACAGTGGGTCGCTCGGGCTGCCTGCCTTGACGTCCGCGCCTCCAGCTGGGGGGGATTCTTGTCATGTGTGGAATAAAACACGGCCATAGGTCAGAGCCTTGATACCTAGGTCAGCCAAGAACGCCGTCCTAGCCGGCAGCCCGACTTAGGCCTAACCAACCTGCGTCGTGTCGTGGATGGGAGAGTGCAACAGGGGATCGTGCCGTCCGTGTAGCCGCCGTTCACGCTCCGTTCACGACAGAGGAGGTCATTGCAGCCCTCAAGTTGTTGCGGAACCACAATTCGGGAGGGTTGGACGAGGTGCCGGCCGTATGTCATTGTTAAGGACAGGCAGGTACCAGACGCTACGCATGCGGGGGATTCCCCTGCTGCTGCTGCGGACAGCCGACGGATTCCCCAGGAGGTGTATGCGGACGACCCGAGCCTTTTTGCCACCATTCACAGGCGGCTATTGCCACTCCTATTGTCTCTGAGAGAGCGGTGTGAGGCGTTTGGTGAACGCGTATACGTGCGAAATGATGATCTTCCACCCCTGGCCCATGGTGCGCTCTGCTTTTACGTCCCTTTGTTCCGTTAACATGCACGTCATTGAGGGCCAGGCGCGGGTAGCAAAGGAGGTATCTTGGGTACAGCGTGCCCGTTACCTGGGGCTGCACTTTGGGCCTGACGCACCCTCTATATCCTGCACGGATGAGCTTCTGCCCTCGGGATGTCGCCCGGTTTTCGGTCTTACCCGTAGACTGGAACGACAGGGTTTGATGGTACTGGCAGTTGCAGTCAGGTGTTTCGAGTCACAAGTGCGGTCCATACTGTCGTACGGAGTGCAAGTGTGTGGGGACCGGATGCGGTGCTGAAGCTGATGACAGATGGCGCAACCACGGCAAAATACTTCGATCAAGCTCTGGAAAGATCCCAGAGTTGGGCTACAACGCGCGTTCCTACGCGACGTGGCTGGTGCGAAAGTGTCACTGCTTTTTAGGGAGTTAGGCAATGCTCACTGCACGTGTACAGAAATGTACAGTCTGGATCAGGTTCTATGTTTCTGGGATGATCTGGGTAGAGTTAAGGACACCATTTATAACAACGCCCTGCGAGGGAGATACGTATCGCCCTCAGCGCGGCCCTTTTTCTGTGGAAAGGTTATAGGCGCAGAGGCGAGAAAGGGCGCAGACAACGGGAGGGATAGGTAGCCCCCCCGTGGTGAGAGACCCGCCGAAACCCTGTCCTAACTACACCGCACCACGGCAGCGAAGACCGACGGTGCACACAAGAAGAGAAGGAGCCCTGCACCTCAAGACCACAGAACGGGAAGGCGAGACGACGAAAACAAAGGAAAGGAGAAGCCAAACACCAGGACAGGAGAGAAACAGAACGAAAGGACCCACGGAGCACAGGCAGCAAAACACCCCCCTCCCCTAGCACCCCTGCGACCCGCCGAAACAGAGCGGCAAACGGCACCTGCCCCAACAGGGGAGCTGCACCTCAGAACACTGTCACGCTGTATCGTGTGACCGCCATGTGGCGTGACGAGCAGTATAAACTGTTGCTGGTAGTTAGAGACCGTTGGGTGTGGCCCCTTCGGTCGGCCTTCCATGAGTTTCAGTGCGGCACCTGAGTCGCCGATGTATGTAGTTGTAGTCTTTATCTGTAGAACTGTACGGGGTTCTGAGCCATCAAGTAGTGACTTGGGGCGGGTCCCCTGGAGTCGTTGGCGGGTGAATCGTTTGGCCGTTGAGTAAGACCGGCGGCGGTGCGAGACGAGTTATCTGCGTCTCGCACTCTGTTGCGCATACGAGGCGCCTGAGTAGCATACAGATTACAGATCCGCGCTACGAACAGCGCGTGAACAAAACACCGGTACCGTGTAAGCCAGCTATGAGGCCATGCCCTGTGCGCCGCCCACCGTGGACAGGGCAGGTGCCATTTGCCCAGGGGGTCCGGTACACAGGGCAGCTGAGCCCAGCTGCCCTAGGGCATTTAATCTGGGGCAATTTTGTCCCACCACCCCACGCCGCCCCCAACGGCCCCAAATGCCCCGGAATGGTCCCAGGAGGCACCGCGGCAGCCTCCGACGGCCTGCCGCACGGCGGAGGGTGGGCATGCTCCGCGAATCCACCGAATCCAGTGTCACCCCTGTAACGGTCCGGCGGGCAATCCGAAGCCGGGGTTTGGGCGTTCGAATCCCGTACCGACCAATCCGAATCCACCCGCACACGGCACGAATCCCAGGCCGGCGAATCCGAATCCAAGACATGGCGGGGGAATCCTGAGCCAACGAATCCGAATCCCGGGCACAGCTGGCGAATCCAG
>LSYV01000143.1:134186-146877 GCA_001584585.1 Gonium pectorale | reverse complement strand
TTCCGACACGCACACGCCGAGCTCAGGGGCGCCACGGTACACCGACTCCGCCACGCCATCCCCGCCGTCAACTCCCTCCGCCGTCAGCAGATTCTGCAGCTCCTCCACAACGCCGTCCACGTCGTGCAGCGCAGCCAACCGGCCCGCAAGTTGCCCCATCCACCCACACTGCGCCTCCCCGCCGCCTTCGCCCCACTCCTCCCCCTCGACCGCGCCCGGGCAGCCCTGCGCCAACCCGGAGTGCTCCATGTGCTGCCGCCGCACCCCCCCCCCGCCTGTCCTCCCCTCGCGTACTCCTCACCTCCATCCCTCCGTGAACTCCTCACCAACGCCGCGCACGTCAGCCGTGACCTCTCCGCCTCCACCGCGTGCACCTGCGCCCAGTTCCCCCGCCTCCCACGCCACCCGCACTGGGGTCACATCCTCGAAGTGAAAATGGCCGCCACCCTCTCCGCCGACGCCGCTGCCCTGTGGAATATGGGCGCCAGCACTCGCCCACCGCCCAGCTCTCCATCCCTCCCCGCCGACGGCCCCGCCCTCCGCGCCCAACTCGCCGGCGCACTCCATACCTACGCCACGCAGGCTGCGCGCGCCGGCCGCACCCTCCAGCCCGCCGCGCATGCCCCTGGCGCGCAGCTGCGTTTGCCGCCCTTCTCCATGCTGCCGATCCAGCCCTCGCCGACGCCGAGACCCCCCCTGACGTCCGCCTGCCCCCCTCCCCCCTCCCCCTTCCGCCACTGCCCTTACCCCTCCCTGCGCCACGCCTTGCCGCGGCCCTCACGGCACTCCGCGCCCTGCGGCGCCAACTCGTCGTCACCGTCCACGACAAGTGCCCGGACAATTTTCGTCGCCCTCTGCTCCGCCCTGTACCACGAACGCCCTCTGCTCCGCCCTGTACCACGAACGCTGCGCCGCCGACATCGGCGCCTCCGCCTTCTACCAGCCCCTCTTCCTGACCACCTGCGACCAGTGCCTGCGCACCGCTGCCAAGGCCCTCTCACCCCTCCGCGTCCACGTCCACCTGCACCACCCACCGCCCGTCTACTACGCCACCGTCAAGGCGCACATGACGCCACCCGACTTCCACTTCATCACCGCCTCCCCCAACGTCCCGACCACCACCGCGGCCCGCCTCCGACAGCGGCCCTGCGCAGTCTCGACCTGTAACTCCCCGCCCTCTTCCGCCACCTCATGCCCCTCTTCCCCGCTCGCCCTTGGCATCTCAACGGACCCACAGTCGCCGTCGCCCTCCTCAAATTGGCCAATCTATCACCCCGGCCGGCCGGCCGGGCTGGTTCCTTCGCCCTCGCCCCCAACGACGCCGTCCCCTCCGCCGCCAACACCCGCCAGACCCCAGCCCCCGAACTTCCGCGACGCTCCCCGCGGCACCAGCAGGGACCCCCCCCCCCAGCCTGCAGCCGAGCGCCCGCCCGGCGCCACCACCCCGCCCTCCCTTCCCGCTCCTGCCGCCGCCGTCTCCACCTCCTACTCCTCCCCCAGCCTCCCCAGCCCCATCTCCGCCCCTACCATCCAGACTTATGATATCGAGCGCCTCTTCACCAACCTCGACATCCCCCGCAGCATCACCAACATCATGACCCTTGCGGAGCTTGTGCGGGAGCACCTGCACCCCGCCGCAGCGGGCTTCCGCTTCTACGACACCGCCCGCCGGCCAGCCCACTTGTACAGCGCCGGTGCATGGCCTAAGATCCCCGCGCCCACCAGCGCGGACTTCAACCCCGGCCACGCCTCCACTTCCGCCGCGCGCCACCCCCCCCAGCCCGCCATCTGCCCCCAAACACGCCGGACGCGATATCCATGGCGCCTACCACCTCTGGACCCTCGAGCAGCTGCGCACCGCCCTCGACGTCCTCCTCAACACGGCTGCCGCCAGCCACCGTGGCGACCTGTTCTTGCAAACCCGGGGCGTCGCCATGGGGGCCAACTTCGCAACCTACGTCGCCAACCTCGCCCTCTGCTACGAGGAGCTCACCTTCCTCCGCACCCTCTACGGCGCCGCCTACCAGCCACATACCACCACCATCCGCCTCAACGCCCAACTCGCCTTCGACTCCCTCGTCGCCTTCATGGATATGTACCGTTTCGCAGACGACCTCGCCAGCCAGCCTCCAGAACCCCTTCCTCCCCCACCTCCTCACCCACGACCACCGCCTTTGGAACACAATCCCCGGCATCTACCCCGCCTCCCTGCGCCTGCACCCTCTGAGCATAGCCAAACCGGGGCGCCCAGCGTGCCCTACCTCAACCTCGCCCTCAGCACCCAGCCCTCCGCCATCCTCAACCATCCCGTCTTCCATCACCGCCCCTACGACAAATTTCGCCACCTTCCCATCCACCGCTTCACGCCCTACGACTCCTTCCTCCCCGATCACACCAAGCTCAACGTCGTCCTCACCAGCCTCATCACCTCCGCCCGCCACAGCTCCACCACACCCAACTTCATCACCTCCGCACGCGGCTGCCTCCAGCGGCTCCACCACCGCTCCTACCCCAGTTTTCTCCTGGCTCGCGCCCTGCGGACCTTCCACCAGCTTCAACAACGCAGTCCCCTCCTCCTTGACTTCCTCCGTCTCTCCACGCTGCTAGCCCTTCTCCCCTCCACCTCCCTCCCCGCCGCCGCACCTGTTCCCGCCGCCGCACCTGTTCCGCCACCTTCCCCCCCTCCAGCGCTGCCACCACCACCCACCCCGCCGGCGCCGTCCCACCCGGCTACCGCCGTGCAACCCCGCCCCCAGCAGCACCCGTGGCCCCGCCCTGCCCACCCTACGCCGTGGCTTGTGCAGCAGCCCCCCACGCCCGCGCCCTGGGTCGGCCTCCCGCCCCCTCCCGCACCTGGGCCCGCGCCACAGCCGCCCTATTTCCGTCGTCCGCCCCCCCTGCGCGCTGGTGCGGTCCGCCAGCACCGTGGCACCAGTCCGCGTACCCGCCCGCGTACCTGCACCGCGTACCTGCCCGCGCCGCCCCATGGACTTCCGCCGCCCCCTCCGATTCCACCCCTCCAACCCCGCACCGCCCGCGACTCAACTCTGGCCCCCGACACCCACGCCCACGCTCTCGACCACGCCTCCGGCAGCGCCTCAGATATGGGCCTCGACCCCTGACCGGGCTCCCGCAGGCGTCTCCCGCCAGCACACCAGCCCGGGGCTTTGCTGTCGCTCGCCAGCACGGCGGGCTCCTCCGTTTGAGCAGTAGAGCGGTTGCGCAGTTGCGCAGTTGAGCGGTTCAGCAGTCGTGCGCGGGAGCAGTCGTGCGCGGGAGCCGGCCCGGCGCTCAAGGGGTGGTGGCGGTGGCGGTGGTGGTACCGGTAGCAGTAAGTCCACAGCCGCGGCCGTAAGTGCCCGGCCTCGCGAGCCTCACGAGGGCCGGGGCTCAGCAGTTTTCGGTGGCCTCGGCAGGCCGGGTAGGCGGGTAGGCGGATAGGCGGGCGGGCCGGTGGGGGCAGCTGGTCGGCTGGGGTCGGCAGCTGTTGGTGCAGCCTGTAAGCCGCAGCCGCCTCCGGTTTGGCCGTGGTTCCCCTCGTTTCCGCGCAGCTGCTTGCAGCCCCCTTTTTCGGCCAGCATCACGACGTTTCGGCCTCGCGACGTTTCCTCTCCCTGCAGCCGCAGCACCAGCATCGGCTTCCTTTCTTTTCTCAGCCAGCTGCCTCCAGACAGCGCTTTTCCCTCGTCCACCCAGACCCCTGCCTTGGCGCACACACCCGTCAAGGGCCCTTCGTTTGCCGGATGGCCCTTAGTTTGCCGTACGCAGCGACTTGCTTATCCGCCAGTTTCGTGGCTCTGGCCGGTCCCGATCTTTGCACCGCACTATTACGTTGATTCGCATTCTGACAGCCCCGTGATACCGCAGCTCACACCGCGGCGCTCCTCACCCGCAGGTGTGTTCACATGGCGTCGCGAACATAGAGCGAGCGAGCGGGCGCGCGAACGCGGCTCCTGCACTACCGGTTCTGCTGTCTGGAGGCCAGCCCAGCCCAGCTCAGCCAGCCCAGCCGCCACTGCAGCGTTAAGTCACTCGGGGTCCCCCAGAGCAGCGGGCGCCGCGTTGCGGGGTCGTGTAGCGGGTACTATGCGTAATGGGCTGTTGGGCTGCCGGCTGGAATGCCAGACTGCTCGACTGCTCGACTGTTTGCCTCGCGTCGCTCACCTACCTCGCCTAGTCCGTTTGCAGCCTGTCCACAAGCACGCACATTCGCATGACGTAACACACCCGAAGGCGGGGAGCCCTACGCGGGCCAGCTCACGGCGTCACGCATCCCCGCATTCCCACGACCATGCACAGCCGTACTGCCGTACCGCCCCATGCGCCCTCTTAGGTCTTTCGCGCGCTGTCACGGCCCCTTCCGGCACCACCATCGTAGCTCATTTCCTCTTCCCCGTTTCTGGTTCTCTTTCTCATTTAGGTCACGGGGTCCTGCTCTGTCATTCGTCGCATTTGCGCTACGTCTCGGTACTTTACTCTGACATTCCTCGCTGTGCCCCGCCCCCGCCCCTTCCCGCCGCTCCGCCTGGCGCGGCTTGCTTTCCCGGTGCTTGTAGGTTAGACAACGGTAGTCAGCGGGTCGGGGGGCTGTGTGGGCGGGGAGCCGGGAGACATGCACCAGCCCGCATGCGACGCACGTAGACTAGACTAGGCGCATCCCAACACGGCATCGCATAGGGTCACCCCAGAGAGCATTCTGGGCCGCATCGGGGGCAATGGTCGGTGGTGGTCGCCGCCGAACTATGGAACAAACATGCAGGGAGGGACATTACCCCTTCCACTAACCTCTGTGCAGCTGGGTCCTACAACGGACTAGGCGCACCCCAGCACGGCATTGCATCGGGTCACCCCAGAGAGCATTCTGGGCCGCATCGGGTGCTACGGTGGTGGTCGCCGCCGAACATGCAGGGACGTCACCCCTTCGACTGCCTCTGGCGCTGGGTCCTACAACGACACCATCATTTTCGCGCTTACGCTCGCCGTATTCATTCGTTTTCCTTTTCAACACCCGAAGGCGCGACGTTTCCGGCAGGGCGGGCGAGTACAATTCAAGGCATGTGACGTTCGTGACGCCCCCTGCGGGGGCTTTGGCGGGGAGGCTTGCTCGCAACGTGCCCACCGCTTCTGGGACTGCCCCGTAGCACAGGCAGTGGCGCAGCCGACGCCCCCGGCCCCATTCACCAGAGCACACATATGGCTGGCGGAGGCGGCATCGGGCGTGCAGCAGTGCGTGTGGGACGTGCGTGGTAGCACTGCTGGCGGCGCTGACCGCCATCGCGCCATGGAGCACACCAACCAAATGAGGATGAACGAATGCGAATCTCCTCTGATGGAGGTGCTTGTTGCTGTCTTGGACTCGCACGGCCGTGCTCTTGATGGACGCATGCCTCTCATGTCGCGGTACGGCGTCTCAAAGACCCACGGGTCACTATGTGGCCAAACCAAGCAGCACCCCGCATTATCTGTCTGCTATCGAGGATGGGTTGAGAGTGAAAGCCTGCGTTAGCGCTTCGGCCACAAACGATTCATTTGGCAGTTTACGGGGAGCATTCGGTAAACATAACAAATAGGCTTCCGGCACCAACCGCTCGTCAACGAACGATCACGGGCTCCGTGATGGCATTCGCCCCAGCCAAACGAGTATTCCGGCGGCCATTCACGATCGTTATTCCAGCTGACGGACGGCTCTGACGGGAGATGATAAGGCTGGATGGTTCACGGCGATCCAAACGATTGAGCAACGTCCCACCCACCGCAGAGTGACCACCCTACCAAGCCAAACATGCCATCTGGTTGTCGGATGGTGTACTGCTGAAAACCGTTGTCAACCGTCGTCAGCGGTTGTTATCCAACACCCCCACATGCACCCCACCGCTGTTTGCCCCTGTTATCCAACACCCCCGCATGCACCTCACCGCTGTTTGCCCCTGTTATCCAACGCTGCTCCGCCAAGACGTTCTTAGCCTCTGCTACCCATCGCCGCGCACCCCACTCCACCGCTGTTAGCTCTTGCTATCCAACGCCGCCCCACCCCACTCCACCCCATCCCCATTCTTCCAAGTTCCAACCGGCAAGGGTATGCCCGTGAGGTGGGAAACCGTCCTTACATTCTGCTTGTATCCTGGTCATGCATATGCCCCTGTACGGCAGGGATATGCTGGCCCGCCGTACAGGCCTCGTCAGGCGCCCGCGTTGGTTACGGAGCAAGCACTCTCTAAAAGTAGAGCGAGCTAAGCTGAGCCTGCAGCTGTATGGTAGTCCCTCCACAGCAGACGGTTGTGGCGGTTAGCTGTATTTGTCACCAAAGTGTCGTACCGTTAACAATCAAACGGGCGGGGCTTGACAAGCTAGCTGGCTGAGACAGAGGGCGTTAGATAGTCTGATGGCCGAGCGCGGTGTGTGTTTTGAGCACGCACGCGCGCGGGGCACGCCAGCAGCAGCAGCCAGCCCAACAATGCCGCACCAGCAGTTCGCACGCAGCCTTGCTATCTTAATTAGGATATTTAAATTGGTCTGCTTTTGGACCGTTTTTCCTAATTCCGGACACGGGGGAATTACGCGGGTTTTGAAATAGATGACAGCCCAGGGGCAGGGGAAATGCGCGGATCCCTAGTAAACTGCCCTGGGATACGTGCCCCATGAACATACCAGGCCCTTCAGCCGGGTTGGAATTACGCAGGCTCCTAATTTCCTCTCAAGGAAGATAGCAAGGCTGTTCGCACGTTCAGTTATGGTACGGCTGCCAAGCTTATACGCCCACCGTCTTTGCTTGTGTGCGGTATAAAAGGAGAAAGCAGAGGCAGGTCCGCAGTAGGTCCGCGCGGCTTCGTTCGCGTCCGCACAAGCAAGCCACGCATTCGCTACAGGGCCCCCCTGGATGGAGGAGCTGTCATGTACAATCACCGGCAACACCGCATCAGTGGGGTGACCGGTCTGTGTACGCGCAAGGCGGGCACGGCAGCAGCACGCCTTCCGGTTCGGGCGGTTCCGATACGGCTGCTGGCGGCCCTAGCGCCCTGCGGCTTGGCGCGCGGTGCGAAGTCCGGCGAAGTGCAGTTGCACCACGGCTTGGCAAATTGAGGCTTGCGTTACTGCACATCGGTACTGCAGGTTGATGAGGCCCGAGTTGGGCTGCCGGCTAGGCAGGATGGCGTTGGCTGACCCTGCTGACCAGGAGTTCACAATCTACGCAAAAGTGTCATGCGCTAAGTTGCGTTTGTCTTTTCGGGTTCTGGGCCCTACGACTAGAGGCAGAACTCTTTAGGGTGCTTTAGGTTCTCTGCTATGGCGGGCGGGGAGCCAATCGGCTCGTGTAGCCTGCAACCCCTCTCTGGGGTACTCGGGAACCTGTGCTCTGCATCTGACCTAGGAAGAGGGCTCTGTCCCAAGGCCGCGTGTATGATTACACTGTATGATACGAAGAAGCGCCTCCAGCAGGAGGCGCGGACGCGAAGGCAGGCAGCCCGTATGTACGACATGTACGACGTAGTCCGCGGCACGCAACAATGCCACGCGTCTCACGTACAACAACACATACACGCGCTCAACCCCCCAACCCCCCCAGGGATGGCAAATGACAGCCGCTTGTACCAAGAATGGTATACGGCCGTCACATGCATATGTATGTATGCCAGAGCCGTACGTACGAGCCATCCGGCATATCCGTACGTACAGCGCCTGCCCCGCCCGCTGCCGCCGCTTGCCCCTCCGTGAGGCTTGCGCCCGTCCGCCCCGCCCGCTGCCGTTTATCTCCTTTTCTCCCCAAGCCCAAAGTAAGGCTCCCCAGCTAGCGGCGCCGGCCCCTCGATCGCTCCGTTATTTGGCGCATTGGCGGGCTCGCTCGCTTTGCCGCTGGCCCCGCCGCCTGTTCGGCGTTCCCCACTCCCGCATCTTACGGGAGCTGTGGGCGGGGCAGCATAGATAAGAGGAACCTGCAGAGAAAGAGGGAGGGAGCTCGCCTCTACGGTCATATGCGCCCGAAGGCGCGATGCTTCCAGTAGGGCGGGCGGGTACAGTGCAGCATACTGCTCGAGCATACAGGCACACGGCGGACTCGTTTGAACTGGGGGCTGGCTCGTCTCAGGACCTCGACGTCTGCATGCGTTGCGGCTATGCATGGCTGTGGCGGCCTACCGGGCGCAGTCGCAAAAGGCGGCGCCCGCAGCACGTAAGGCGGTTTTGCGGGCTGCCATGCGTGGACAACCGTATGCTGTGCTTTACAGTCCACTCGAAATATGCCAGAGTAACCTACCTTCCCAAGAAGGAAGCTAGCAGCAAGTAAGCGTGTTGAGGCTGAGCACGCACACATGGGACCCCAAGCGAGCCTTGCCCCAAGCATGGTGCAACCAATAGGTATTGCCCCCGACTGGATAATACCGGTACAGCCCCCGCCATGCCCATGTTCAATACCTAAACTTCCTCGGCGGCGCCAAGGCCAGCGGTTTCATCCCATGCACGCACGCGCGCGTAATGCATGGCTACGATGTGTCCCTGCACGCACGCGCTGTCAAGCCCGTAGCCCCCTTGCCACTACTAGCCTCGTACGTAACCGAGCATTAGGCAGCGCACTTGCTGCTGTGGATGCCAACAATGAGCACGTGCCGTGCCCGTGGCATGTGTGAAAGGGAGCACTGGCGATGCTGCTGTCGCGTCCATGCATGGAGGTTGCGACATGGGGCGCATTCCAAACACTACGACATGGAGGGAGCTGCACCTGTGCCTGCTAGTTGCTGGGGAGGGGATGCTTGCAGGGGCGGTTTGACGGAAAGAACCGAACCCCCGGTGAAACGCCACTCCGTGGCAGTTGGAAGGACAGCCTGTTCTGAGGTAAGGTTGGAGTAGCTCTGTGTGTAGACTTGATTTATCTAGGTATGCATCTCACAAACGGACATCGCAACTAGCAGCAACCCTCACAACGACGAACGACCATCCGCAAGTAAGGCCAGAGTGATAATACAATACTTCTTACTATTCGATGGTGCCTATTCTTGTATGCAATCAGCTTAGTGTTTAGTTGAACCGCCGACGTGAACCGCTAGAGAATAGATGCGTCGCCCGATGCTTGTCTCTCAACATCTAACTCCAAAGCATGTGCCCCCTCTCAGGCTCTTTGACGCAACCATCGTCCAACGGCGGGTCTTCGCGTGCACGACTAGTCGCGCTCTCGTTGTGGCGCGATTGGCATGCTTGCGCAGAGGCCTGGGGGCAGACTTGACCAAGCTTTGCCACCGGATTGGGAGCCCCAGGGGGCATCATGCCGCCGAGCGCCGGTCGACCCTGCTGCAAAGCGGCGGGGTCCCCGACTTTGCCTCAAGCTGAGGCCTACCGGCTCGCACGCTACACCAGCCTCGGCTAGTTACGTTAGGCGCTGGTGGCCAGCGCCTCATCCATGGGTCAGCAGGTTGCCGGTGCTTCTCGCCCTCTTGGTGATTCTCCTCCAGGCTGCTCCGAGTGCTGCGTATGGGCCCTTCTTTGCGGCGGAAGACTTGAACGAACAACGTAAGTTAAGCACACTGAGCACACTTGCGGCAACGCCCTGGCTGGGCGGGGATACAGAGAAACCCGGCGGTGGCAGTATCAAGCGAGCGAGGTTAAATTTAAAAATTTGGCTGTCCACAAACCAATAAGTGTAGCTGTCGCTGTGTCTTAATGATCTCTTGAGACACAACCATGCCGCTCCGGAGCTACTGCGCCCGACTGATTTTTAATCGCGATGCGGTATGCGTTCATGCCGACCCTGCACGCAGACAAGGGCCTGCTCAAGTTCATCCTCAGCGGCAACACGAGCTTCTGGAGCCAGCCAGAAGTTGCCACACGGATGGGCTTTGGCACGGCGCCTTGGCGCTGCGTCAGCCGCTGCAGCGCCCAGTACTATGCGTCTGCACAGGAGTGCGCTCCAGACTGTGAGACGCAGACGTACTGCGAGCCCGGAGGTAGGCACTGCAAGCCCTGCCGCCGCCTCGCTGCATCCTGTCTATCTACGTACCGCCCGCCGTTATGTTGACCTGCTGCATTGTTGCCGCCGGCGCCAGGGTGTACGATACGTACGTCGCGTTAGTTGTCCTTTATTAACGATCACTCCTATCTAGACCTGCATGTCCAGTTGCTCTCATATCAACTACGTGCACAGAGAAACGAACGCCTGCATTCCGCGTGCAGGTCCCGCCCTGGGAGACGAGAACAACACCTGCTGTGCGCTGAGCCTGATGGACCAGTCGTACAGCTTTGCACATCCTCCCAGCAACACGCAGCCCAGCTGGTGTAATGTGTACCCTTCGTGGTAGGTGCTGCGAGCATGCTGCTGATATAAATGACTGCTGCTTGCTGTCTGCCGCTCAAATTGGTGTGCGTTTTTAACCAAATTTTGTGTTAATGTGGCCCGATGCTCCTGATAACAGGGGAGACTCGCCACGGCCCAGCGTCTGCGACTTCAATGCCTACAGTGCCCGTGGAGCCTCCCCACCACAGGGCTCCGCCGACCCGTATCTGTCAGTAGCCTGCTCGCGGATCGCCACAAGCACTTACTCAATCACGGGCACCAAGTACCGCAACGACACGGCTTCACGTGTCATGTATCACGGCGAAGTAACGCAGTCATCGCCTGTGCTGCGCAACACCGTAACGCGACTGTGAGTGCTAAATACTGTGCCGTTAGTTCATAGCCCATTGATGAGATTGACCCTTGATAGGTGTTGATTAGTGAGCAGTACCGCAGGCGGTCCCATCCACCCTTAGTTGTAGTGGCAACTGAACATGGATGTCCCCATGTCGTTCATCACGTATACTCAACTGGATGGTAGCTAGATAGGTAGGTGAAAAACATCACGTCATGTATAGATGGCCCTTCCGTGTTGCATATATAGTAAGATACCGCTTGGTAGCGGCATGTTGCCTGGATGGCTCACATACATGCATTTGAATGCTGCTCCGTCCCTTGCGTGCCATACGCCCTCTATGTATGTATGTGCAGCTCGCTGCGGCACACTCCGGTGTGGCATCACCCTGCGATTAATGTGACAGCGCCACCCGAGTTCAGTCTCGTGGACGAGCTTGTGTGCCTTCCGCTGGAGGAGATGTAAGTGGGGCGTGGTTCAGTTCGGGGACTGCGGGGCCCACGCGCCATTTGATGTGGCCATGACGGCGTGCAGCCCTCCTAGCTAGCCCTCCTCACGCTCTCACACGTGCGTCCTCCCACACCAGCCTGACCAGCGGCTTATGGATGAATGCCTCCATTTGTAATCTGCTTGCAGATACTTCGAGGATGTGGCTTTCCGTGCCGAGTTCCAGCAGCTTGCCATACTTCCTAACCGAACTTACAACGGAGTTGAATGGGATCTGTAAGTGTACGGCCACTTCATGTTGACTACTGTGTATGGATTCTAAACTGGTCGCCTCGCGTGCCGTATACATCCATGAGTGCAAACCAAGTCCTGCATGGA
This sequence comes from Gonium pectorale, assembly GCA_001584585.1. Lineage (NCBI taxonomy): Eukaryota > Viridiplantae > Chlorophyta > Chlorophyceae > Chlamydomonadales > Volvocaceae > Gonium > Gonium pectorale. Next base: position 135,439 of record LSYV01000143.1, on the reverse strand, counting down.
GCGCTGTGTCTTACTTTGCACACACGCACTCTGCAGGTTTAACTCCTCCACGTGGCCGACATATTCGATGTTTGATAACAACAACCAGTTTATAGCTCTGTACCGTGAGTAACCTTGTCAGGATCGCCAATAAAAAATGCCAGCTGCTACTACTAGCTAGCGAAGCTGCTCCTGTGTGCTGCTGGCATGTGCCCTTTGCCCGTGTGTACATGTGCCGCCGTTACGTTGTGTTCCTCACTGTACGGATGTTACAACCTACCTGAGTTACATACTGTTATGTTCAAGGTTACAGCAGCGTACAATTCTGCTTTTAACCCCTGCTCCTTCCTCTGCCCTCCATTTCCCTTGGCGCTTTCCACACTTCAGTACTATTCACGACCCCGAGCATCCTGCTGCCTGGGCTTGCCAGCCTGAACCCGAAGCTAGCCATTCGGAACCATGCTCTGAAGACCTGCTTGTTTGCTCCGTTCGCCGAGCACAACGCCATGCGGTAAGGCTGTCCTGCGTTGGCGGAACGTGCGTGAGGTTTGCGTACGTGCAGCGCTAGCGAGCTGGCCCGCCGGCGGCCTGTGCCGTCAGATAGACATGTATCGATCTCTCCCTTCAGCTCGCTCGTGCACGCACGCCGTCCATCCACTAATGCATTCCGTTACCGCGCCGGCCGCAGGTGGACAGGTGCCGCTCAGTTGGAGTGGAGCAGCCAATACCGTGATGCGATTGCAAACGTTTCGGACGGCGGTCGCTTGCAGCCTTTGGGCTGGTATCCGCCGCTGTATGACCCTGTGGCGGGCAGGTCCTTCCTGCCTGACACGTTGCGTCGCATCACTATCAAGCGCACACAGGATGGCCAACACCCTTCAAAGGCCTGGCGGAGCCGACCCGTCATCAGCGGCCAGCTCCCATCTGAATGGGCAATGTTCGGCAAGCTGGAGCACTTGTGAGTGTGTATGTGCAAGTAAAGGGGCACCGGGCGCGCACTGCAGCTTCTCGTGTGGTGGTGGCGCGGTAACAGGAGCAGGAGACGCTAGATTATTGCGTGCTCTAACTTCGAGCTACTGGATGGCCCGCGACGTCACTGCTGTGCTGGCCACTTGCCTGTCTCGCGCAGAGATCTGAGCGACGAGATGGGAGAGGGGCTGCTTGAGGGGCCCATTCCAAGCACATGGCTCATGATGACCAAGCTCCGGAGCGTGTGAGTCGCCGCGCAACATGCAAACGTAGATGTCGCATGGTTGTTGTTGCTCGTGTTGAAC
>LSYV01000141.1:94389-105344 GCA_001584585.1 Gonium pectorale | reverse complement strand
CCGCCTTGCCGCCGCTCCTCGCACCCACGCCGCTGGCGCCAGCATCGTCACGTCGGGGCCTTCTTCAGACAGCGCGCGCTGCATCAGTTGCTGGCTGTTGTAGCTCTGCCGCCAACGCTAGCGTTGTCGGTGGGCATTTCCTCCAGTCGTCATCCGGACTTGGGCTGCCGAACCGGCGCCGCGCCAGGTGGGGGCTCTGGGCATCTGAGATGATGGGGCTGGTTGGCGTTGTGCTGCGGGCTCCAACAGGCGCCAACCCGTGCGGATCAGGGCTCCTGCCACTCCCACGGCGGTCCAGGCGCCGGCGTCGTGCGGCGTATACCCTGACCATCAAAGGAGATGACGCTGACGCCTGGGCGCCTGCCCTCCACGTGCCACAACTGCCCTCCGCAGGGATCGAGTAGCGTTCAACCTGGCGCGACATCGTACGGCCCTGGCTGCTCATGGGAGCACCAACGCGTCAACTTTGGGGTGGCGCGGAAGCAGCGCTTATGCGGCGCTGGCGCAGCGCTGGGTTGTTGCCGGCTCGTCGCTGGTGCGGCCTTGGCGTGGCGCTCGCATGGCGCTGACGGCGGGGCTCGGGCCCTTTGCATTCCGTGCACGCGTATGTCTTGGAGCCGCCGCCTTGCCGCCGCTCCTCGCACCCACGCCGCTGGCGCCAGCATCGTCACGTCGGGGCCTTCTTCAGACAGCGCGCGCTGCATCAGTTGCTGGCTGTTGTAGCTCTGCCGCCAACGCTAGCGTTGTCGGTGGAGATTTCCTCCAGTCGTCATCCGGACTTGGGCTGCCGGACCGGCGCCGCGCCAGGTGGGGGCTCCGGGCGTCCGAGGCGATGGGGCTGGTTGGCGTTGTGCTGCGGGCTCCAACAGGCGCCAACACATGCGGATCAGGGGCCCTGCCGCTCCCACGGAGGTCCAGGAGCTGGTGTCATGTGCATCTGACGGCCGTGTCATTCTTTGTACAAGCGGCTGTCGGTTGCCATCCCTGGTGGGTTTGGGAGGGTTTGTGCACGTATGCGTGCTGTTGTACGTGAGACACGTGGCAGTGTTGTGTGCCACAAACGTCGTACATGTCGTACGACGGGTCGCTTGGGCTGCCTGCCTTGGCGTCCGCGTCTCCAGCTGGAGGCGCTTCTTCTTGTCACATATGTAGTGTAATAAACACGGCCATAGGACAGAGCCATCTTCCTAGGTCAGCCAAGAACGCCACCCTAGCCGGCAGCGCGACTCAGGCCTGATCAACCTGCAGTCAGCTGTTTGGTAACAGCTACCGATACGCAGTAGCGCAAGCCTCGACTCGCCGAGTCGCGGTGCAACTGCACGTCGTCGGAGAGCGCGGCTTCGCACCGCGTGCCAAGCCGCAGGGCCAGCAGCCGTATCGGAACCGCCCGAACCGTAGGCGTGCTGCTGCCGCGCCCGCCGTGCGCGTCCACACGAGAATAATTGCACATGACACCGGCATCGTGTGGCGTATACCCTGACCATCAAAGGAAATTGCGCTGACGTCTGGGCGCCTGCCCTCCGCAGGGATTCGAGTAGCGTGGCGACATCGTACGGCCCGCGTCACCTGTTGGTTGGGGCAAGGTGGCGTTGATGTAGCGCTGGTTCGTGGCTGGCGTGGCGCTAGGGAGGCGCTGGTGCGGCCTTGGCGTGGCTGGTGCTGGTGGGTTGCTTGTGTCGCTGATGGCGGGGTCATTCCCCTTTCATCAGTATCGGCGTGGAGGAGAGGAGGAGATGGCTCTGAGCAACCCACGGGCATCACTCGTTAAGACGCATATGCTCCACACAGAGTTTCTATCGGGACACACGTTTAGTAGTAGTGCAGCTGCGCCGTATTTCCTGGGTTTTGGCAGCAGGTGCGGATCTGCTCTCTCATAGCTGTAGTGTGAAGTGCATTGGCGCATACTACATGTCGAACGATATGGTGGTATGACTGTCTTGATCCGCTTACTCCTAGTGTAATCCCGACTTGATACGGGATGGTGTCCCAGTGCCATTTGCGTGTAGCCGTTCTGCAACATGGCTTCTTTGTTCACGGGGTTCAAACCTCGAACCTGGAGGAAATGTGAGACAAGGGCAAGCCAATTCACATGACACCTTACTAGTCAATCATCACCAAACGTATAGACGTTCTGTGGTGAGTGTGTACCAATCGCTGGCCCGCCGATGGACTGGTGACTACGTCGATAACAGCGCCCAGCAGGCCTTTTCACATCATCCACGGAACCGCATATCAGAGATTACTGTACCCGTGACCATCCCCTGGATGGCCCGAAACGTGTGGGCCCATCGTGGCCCATCTGCTCGCCCACCACGCCGTTTAAACAGTCGGCATACTTGACAACCCACGCCTTCGGATGTGGGTGCCCTTAGATGTGACATCCTTGTTCCCACTTTCATGTTGTGTTTCGCAAAGAGCGGCGATCAACCAGGAACATGACCCATGGGTCTACATGTTCCGGATGGCAGCCAATCAACGTTCTTAAACACTTTATCCTAAAGGTAAAGACGCATTATAATAACGGACAAGGAAAATTAGTCCGCTGTCGGGCTCGCGGGCGCGCTTTCAAAACCGAGTATTGAATGCTAGAGATCGGAAGGGAATGCATAGCTCATATATGTATAAACGCACTATTGTGTCCATGGCTGCTTACTCGGTAGGAACGAGGCGCTGCACTCCGGCGCGGTCTTACTCTTATCAAGTCCGATAACACTCCTAAGCTCGTTACAAGCATCCACCTGCATCAGTTTGTCTAGTTGGCTCAGACGAAGAGCAAGGATAGTGCGTGATACACGAACGGCGCTCCCGCCTTTTCACCAAGCAATGTCCGCCGCGCTGGGATACGCGGCGCTGCCGCAACCTTGATGAACGATCTTACATGATACAACTCCGAGACCAGTCGCCCAGGCGCGATGCGCCCGCCGCTGCTGCAGCTCCTGCTGCTGCTGGCCATGCGAACGATATCGTGGACTACTGCGGGTCCCGCCCGGCGGCTGGCAGCCCAGGGCGCATAGGAGATAAAAGGAGACTACCGCCAGCGTATTCCAAGCCCAACGCCGATGTGGGCGGTGCGCTAAGCGATGGCTACTACAGCCAGCAGGTAGGGCCCGTGCGCGCGCACGCACGCACGACAGCGCCGGCGGCATGCGTCTCTGGGCGCTCGATTGCGCACATATGCAGCCACCGGCGGGCAAACCGGCAGCATTCATTCAGTGCACTTCTACTACTACAGGACAGCATCACACTTGATTTCCCGCTTCAACGGAACCCTTCCCAATCTAACTTTTCACTACTGGTCACATCTTTGAGCGCCTGCTTGCTGAAAGCGCATTGCAACATCATGCATCAACCAAAGCCTACCTATCTATGGCCACACACGCACGCACAGTGCGCATCCGCGTGGCTGGATAGCCCAATCAGCATGCATGTATCATAGATGTATATGTTCCGTGAATGCCCCAACGTATACGTGCATACGGTACGTACTGCATGCATGCATGGCTTGCCACACATGCGCGTGGCTTCGTCCTTCTCAACCTCTGACGATTGCACGCGTTGCCTCACCCAGGGAGCCTCCAACGCCTATTATGCTGATGGTATTGGTGCTCCTCATCAGGGTCTGGGCGCTGCAGTCCTGCAAACCAAACGGGCACGCATTGACCAGCAGGTACGTACAAGTTCTCAGCCCGCAATTGGTGACAAGCGAACGTAAGGAGCGGGCGGGCGGGTGTGCCTGCGCCCATCTACCTGCTGCTGATGATGACGGAGAATCGTATGTGCCTGCTGCTGCACCCATAAACCCCGCAGCAGGGTAGCCTAGGCCTACCTTTTGCTGCAGCAGCAGCCCGCAGTGATGCGACCCAGCAGCAGTACCGTGCTCAAGTTGCACAGCCTGCTGGGTGCGTGCTGCCTGCCGCCGCTGTAGCAGCAGGCCCATACATGGTCGCATCGGCTGGCAGCGGTGGACCGGTGGGAGCTGCTGCACTAGGCCAGGGCCCAGCAGGGCTAGGCGACAGGGCTGAGCTGCTGCTGATGCCATCAGTACCCAGGGACGCCAGCAGCAGCCAATCAGCCGGTCTACTGGCAGCAGCAGCCCGCCAGCTGTTTCCTGCAGCCCCAGCCCATATTCAGCGCGAAGATGACATGGAGCAGCAGGACGGCAGTGCTGCTGGCTACAGGCTGCAGGTTGCAGGCAGGCCCTGTGCGGCGGTGGCTGCGGTGGGGCCTGCGGTAGGGCGACCTCTTGCGCTGCGGGCCCATCTGCTAGCAGGCAGCGAGCTCCCGCCTGCCGTGCGCCAGATGGGGATGTACCCAGCCGATGATGATGAACACATCACGCTTGGCGCACAGAACTATGCTGTGGCTGGGTCCATCGAATTTGCCAGCATGCAGGTATGTGCTATGGTGCGCGCCTGATCGGGTTCAGTCAGTCCTTCGTGAACGCTTAGCGGTCCCAGCATATGGAATCATCAGAGGTACGGTTACATGTATACCTGGTCGGTGTGTGTATGTCGGCTTGTGGCCATGGCAGCTGCCTAGGTTCCGCCGGGTGGACCTCCCATCATGCAAAGAAACGTGCTGTCGCCCTTGCTATATATGCGCGCGCCCACAGGAGGGCAGCTGGGAGCAGCCTTTTGGGCATGATGGAAGCAAGGAAGTAACCCAACCTGGCGGCGGGGCGGCCCAGCTGCAGCTGCTGCAGCAGCGTGCCCATCAGTGGCCCTCGACTTACCAAAGTAGTGGCGAGCCGTCTTCAGCAGGCACTCCTGCAACAGGAGACTGGAGACCGAAGAAGCAGCAAGAGTGGGAGGAGCACGCCACCACAGCCCTTTCAAGCACTGAGTTCGCGGCCTCGTGGCACGACGTCTTTGGCAGCTCCAGGGGTGATGAAGCTCAGGCAATGATCATAACTGAGATTGGCAGGCAGGAGCCTGCTGTTGAACACAGGGGCATAGCAGGCCCGGGCCTGCCTGCATTCCAGGTATGTATGCATGTGCGGCGCGAGTCTTGTCACCCGTCCCTCGTTGACTGAGGCCAGCTTATCATGCATGCCGCATAATCCTAGCCAGCCAGCTAGTCCGATGGCGGCACAACAAAGCATGAAAGGAGGCGTACAGCAGCACGTTAACACTCGAATTGCCCCACCTATCCCACTCGCTCCACTCATCACCCCACGCTGGACTAACCTCTATCTCAGTGCGAGCCTTGCCATCTTGCGTTCATTCATGACCTTGCACACGCAACCCCCGCTGCCCGTACACACGCGCCTGCTCTGCCAGCAGGCGATTGTAGCTTGCGCCAAGTGTCGGCCATGTGCTGATAGCGGAGGGACCAGTGATGGCCGCAGTGACCGCGGCCGCAGCCGTGGCAAGCCGCACACACCAGTCACTGCCACGGGTGACAGCAAGGCTGCTGGCGGCTGTGCTGTCCTGGCGCCATGTGGCTACCGCTTTGTGGTCTTGCTGCTGGGTCCGGGCTACGAGTGAGTAGCGAGCAAGCTTGGCATTCTCGGGCGCCCATGCGACCTGCAAGGCACTGCTCATTCATTTCAGCACATGTATGCGTGTTGCGACAGTAATGCCAGAGGCTGCACATGCCGTGTTGAGCATGTTACGTCAGCCACTCTATCTCCTTATCGTAGCCCTGTCAGCGCAAGCTATGCCTACCTGCATTGTACGTCCGTGCTTCATGCAGGACGTTTCAGCGGAAGCAGGGGGCAAGGGCCCCGGTCCACGTGATGCACTGCCTAGAACCCGGCTACAAGGGCCGCATCCGCATCGATCCGGTCCGCGCCTTCATAAGAGAATTTGGACCAGATGCTAACGCGGACTGGGAATGGGCGTTGTTCATCAAGCTGGTGCGTACGGTGGGGCATCAAGGGAGACAGGGGGACGGAGGGGCCGCATACAGATGACCGCCGAACCGTACGTGTCAATGCTGCTTGGGTGCAATTCTGTACCTCGGAGGCCAAGCTGAAGTAGATAACAATGGCTGGACCTGCAGTTCATATACCCTTTATGAAAACAGACGTGCACGTCCATCCCTGATGGGTCCGCTTCTAGACGTGAGCTGACATGGCATGCCACATATATACAGGGCCAGGAGGTGGCCTCCTTGGCGAGCTGGAGGGAGAAGCAGTACAGTCCGCAGCCGACACCGCTTCCGCTACGGCAGGGCCATGTCAACGAGCGCCTGCAGCAGCAGCCGGCTTGCAGCACCCTAGGAGGGCCCGGTAGGTGGCATCATGAGCGATGCAGTGCCAGCAGGCGGGGGCGTCTACAAGGGTGAGGCCGCCCATCCTTAGCTGCTGGGAGCGTAGATTTATCTACGATACTGTGTAGGAGTAGCCTGCCTCAAGGAGGCCAGTCCAGCAGCCAGCGCCTTTAATGCCCGCTGCTGGGCAAACATGCCCGTGAGTGACAGAGGCGTTGCCTTGTGCTTAGTGTATTTGGCGCGCAATAGGAAAAGAATGCCAGTTCTGGGTGCCAGCATCGCGTGTTTGTGCCATTCCCTTGCAGCCCTTGCCTTTGAGTTGCCTGTTTGCTCCATGCCCGCCCGAAGACCGGAACACCGCGATGTATGCATCTTGGTTTGCGTGCAGGTCCATGGTTCAGCCTATGTGGGATTCCGCAGCTCGGAGCTGCACAGGCACGCCAGCCGCCTTCAGCTGACGGTGCCACCGCCGAAGTGGAAGTGGTGCCTGATACACCTCTGGAGGAGCAGCACCGGCGGGACGAAGCAGGCCCTCCCTCACCTGTGCCCTTCTTCTTGGGGGGAACCGCCGCGCCGCCCCCAGCTGAGCCCCCGCCGAAGCCTCCACTGCCACCACCAGCCAGGCACCTGCACAATGGGCCGCCCACGCGGCGTGCTGGCGAGTCAGGCGCCCCTGCGGCTGCTCCTGTACGGCAGCTCTGTGTACGGCAGAGCCCTGTCGGTAGTGCTACAATTGGTGAGAACGTGCAGCCCCGTGCAGCGCTTGAAGCGTTGCTTGGTGGCTCGGGCGACAGGGCCAGCTCTCAGGCGGCTGCAGCTGTACGGCAATTTCTGTCGCCGGCAGTTCCGGCAGCAGGCCAGCAAGCGGCGGCTGCAACGGGTCGGCCGTCCGCGAGTCAGGCAACGGCCGTCACAGCACAGCCACAGCAAGCAACAGCACCAACAGCTGCAGCACTTGCGGACCACAGGCAGTGGGCGGCGTGCGGTTTGGAATCATCACCCGTGGCTGGGTACGATGATGATGATGCCTTGATGATATCTCTGGGAACGGTGACAGCAGATCTCTTCGGGACCCCGGCTGACTCACCCGTTAGTGCACCGCCATCGCCCCGGCACAACGGGGTGACAGGCTGCTGCAGCACCATTGCGGAGTTGCCATCACCATCGCATCAGCAGCAGCTTCATCGCCAGACCCAGACCATGACTCCCAGCAGAGCCGCTGCTGATGGCAGCAGCGCGCCACTACTGCGGCCTCCAGTGCCCGCTCCCGTGCCTCGTCCCACACTGGCAGCAGCCTTGTCGGGGATACTGGTGCAAGCATGCGGAAGTGCAGGCTTGGATGTGGTGAAGCGATTGACTCTGGCGCCATCAGCCGACGCACATATGCCACCACAAGCAGTGGTACGGTTGTCTTCCACATCTGGGCCCCAGGCAGCAGCAGCAGCAGCAGCAGCAGCAGCCAAGGGTGTCGCTGCTGTGGCACACGCTCTGCCGGGCATCCACCGGCCAGGTCCGCTAGACGCCCCTGCACCACTAGCAGCTGCACAAGAGCCACCGTACAGCGTGGGTCCGCCAGCAGGGACGCCTGGCGACCCGCCGCAGGCTGCAAAAGCACTGCCAGCGCTGACCCCTGTGCTGGATGGTGGCCTGATGCTCTCCCCCGCGGCTCGCATCCTGACACCACCATCGCTCCTGCCCACAAAGGGGTGCACTGTCCTTCCAGCGAAGTGCCCATGCTCAGGGGAGGCGCCCACTCCAAGCTGCGGCGCACACCAACCACAGCACAGCCCAGCAGCTGCTGCCACGCCGCAGGCACGCAGCCCACTAAGCTGCCAAGGGCATGCACCTGCACCGCCAGCCTCTGCAGCCAGCGTGGCCTCACTACGGCCCCAGGCGCCCCAGCAGTCAGGCATGAGCCGGCTGGCTGGTATTGCTGATCCTCTTTCTGTGCCGCCCAACCGGTTGCAGCCGCCTGCGTGTCCGTTGACCAAAGCAGCATTGGGCAGATCATCCAAACCGCTGGGGCAGGGAAACAGGTGTGCTGCATCAGCGGCCGCTGAGCCCCCTGCCAGCAGGCCTTCCGGGGTTGCTCCGTTGGGACCATCACCACAGTCTGTGAGCGCTGCACAGCAAGGGCCCCGAGGGCAGGTGAGGGCGGCCGCTAGCAGTGCAGAGCGGGCGCCGGCTCCTACCCAGCGTGCTCCTCCGACTACGCTGGCACACGCACAATGCGACAACGGGCTGCATGGTAAGGGCATGCACCGTGCACACACTGCTAACGCTGCCCCCGGGGATACGGACGTACACACGCTGAGCTGCTCCACCCCTGACCACAGGACACAAGCCAACAAGTGTCGTAGTGAGGACGGGGCTGGGCGTCAATATCAGGCTGCTGCCCTTCGGCAAGGGCCGCTATAGGGAAGCAGGTGGTCCCATAAAAGGCTGCCCTGCTACAGTACTGGTACCCCCTGTTCCAGCTGGCAGTGGCAGTACTGCGGACGAAGCGGGTGAGCTATGCACAAATTCATAAGGAGATACCATATCTGTGCTGCCAGTAGCAACTAGGCACGTGTGGAGCACCGCCTCATGTGTGCAGTTCTCCTCGATTTTGTGCCAAGAGCCGTATTGCAACTAAGCTTGACCGTCACCTTGCGCTTGATTCAAACCTCCAGGGAAGCCCAGGGCGAGCAAGATACCGTGGCTGGCTGTGGAAGCTGCAGCCATCAACCTGCGGCCAGGTGGCCAGCACACTGGTGATGAAACAGTGGCACGAGCTGCCCCAGTTACAGCCAGGGCCAGCCAGCCGGAGGAGCCGCTGGGGAACGGGGCGGGCAACAACGGTGTTGCTGACATTGGACATACTGGAGACGGTTGCGGCTCCACCGACCAGGTGCGATGCATTTGACCAGGGGAATGGTCGCACTGTCATTGCAGGAGCGTACTTCAAGGAAATGCAGCCTTCTGAAATCGCCTCACTCACCTGACCGCACTCTCGATCGCCGCAACGTTGACTGCCTCACCTGCGCCTCAGGCCGCCCCATTGCCACACCCAGGCAGCACAGCGCTTCACGGGGCTGTGGGCATTGTCAGCGCACAGCAGGCGCTGGTGGGCGGAGCTGGACAGCAGGCGGCGGCCCAGCAGCAGGGGGCATCTGCTGCTGGCTCTCATCGGGCCGTTGGACATGACCCACAGTGGCGGCAGGAACAGCCACCAGCGCCCCACGCCCTGTGGCTGTCGAGTTCGCCACCACCCAACACGGTCTTGAAAGCCGCCGCCTTACTGGCGGATGCCATTCTGGGCCCCTGCGGCCGCCGTGTCACCCCAGACTTCAGCTGTGGTCCCTCACTCAAGCAGGGGCTGGTGAAGGGGGCAGGGTCTCCAACGGACGGGTCGTGTACGACGCCTTGCAACTGGTACGGCCACAACACCACAGGCGACCTGCCCACCCACATCCGCGGCCGGACTCTGTCATGGGCCTACATGACGCTGATCGTGGACGTGTTCTTCCCAGAGCACATTGCCGGCTCCATCTTCCGCTGGCGGCGGAGGCCTGGCTGGGAGGGACTGGTGGGGACTCTGGCGCATGCATGCTCGCCCGATGGCCGCATCAACCGCTCTGCGGAGGACCTGCCCATCGATGGTGACTGGCACTTGGCAGCGGAGCATCAGGAGTGGCTCCTGTACAACGGCCTCAGCGCAGCACAGTACTACGCGCTGTCAAACTGGGCTGATGCTGTGGCACGCGGCGAGAACGCGGACTTGCAGCACACGCTTCACAATGCGGAGGAGTCAGCCGCTGCCAGGCACCTGCCGGTCAATGTGCTGGCGCGTGGCAGGGAGCCGCCTCGACTGCTTCTTCCCGATGCCACGCCTGAGCCATCCACGGGGGCAGCTGGTCCATGGGCGATCGAGGAGGCAATAGCTGCACGTCACTGGGAAACGGTGAGAGCTCTCTGTGCGCTGCCCCAGGCTGGCAATAGCTGGGAAGTAACAGAATCACCCATCGGGGATGTAATCCCTTGACAAGTGCTTATCAAGTCGGTCCCCACGTGGTCTGAGCGGCCACAACTGGAGCTTATTTCGCATGGCCGTCGGTAATTTTCTAAACCTCATTTGACTGGGGCGAATCCATGGGCCGAGTTGTGCAACGCTCCTATATATTCCCTCGAGTGGATGGGAGACAGGGCAACTGTGCAACTGCAACGCACATGCATACGCCTGCCCCTTGACTGCGTACATACAGGACCGCCACCCCATCCTGCATCATGGCTCACCAGTGGTGCCAAGTTGCAGCAGTGCACAGCTGGACGGAGAACCGAGCCCAGCCAACACGCAAGCCCTGAAGGGAGGAGCGAGGCAGCCAATGGTAGGTGCGCGGTGCACAGGGGATGTTGGCATATCGCTTGGGTTCAGCCGGACGTAGGGCATTTGCAACTTGGGTGAAAACATGAACTGTAGTATGCATGTTTTCGAAGTGCTACACGGCTCCAGGCAGGCAAGTTGTCGACCCAACAGCCCCTACTTGCCCAAGGCGCTTCTTCTCCGTGTGTGCTCTTCATCCTCTAGGGCTTGTCGCCCCGCACCATCGGGGAAGGGCCGTTGGGCGAGACGGATGCTGTGGCTGTTCATGACGGCGGGGAAAATCAGCGGGTGAGCAACGTTAGCCCACACACTGTACGCACCAGCGAGGGCAGCAATCAAGTGGTTGTATGGTCTCGGTTCCGAGCTTCAGGAACCGTTG
>LSYV01000141.1:51083-94284 GCA_001584585.1 Gonium pectorale | reverse complement strand
GAGCTTCAGGAACCGTTGCTTCCCAAACTGGCAGTGAACACATGCTGCTATGATGGCGCCCTGGATCCAGGCGTCCGGCGGGCTGCGTGCCTTACAGGCCATGGTGCTCATCTTTGACTTTAACTTGAGCCTTACTAAGCCTTGGCCAGGGGGACGCTGGGGCTTCCCTTCTGCAGGCTGGTGCAAATGTGTGTCAAACGCACATTCATTCACCTGCTGCCGGCCAAGCGCTCCGCTGATGATGACGGCCGTAGCCTGCCTCTTCTTGTGTGCGCCGTCGGTGTTTGGTCTTGGCTGCCGTGGTGCGCTGTAGTTAGGGCAGGGTTTCGGAGGTTCTCATCATGGGAGGGCTGCCTGTCCAGACGGTTAGCTCCGGATCTGTACTCTTTGTTTCGTCCAGTATCGTCTGGCTGCCACGTTTATACGTTTTGCGCTGGCGGGTGACGCTGCTCACCCATCAACAAAAATGCAGAACACAGCGGCCGGAGCGTACGCTGCTTTTGCAGCTGCCCCACTCCACGTGCATTACCAAACCGCTCGGTGCAATGTTGTGCAACCCGCATCGGCTCTGTACGCACGTTGGCGTGCGTGCAGCTGGTGGTGGATGTGGGCGATGCCATGGAGCCGTGGACGGCGTGGTAGCCACACCGCACACGACCTCGCTGCTGTCATACCAGCGGCACATTAACGCGGGCACACCTTGCACCCTGCAGGTTGCGACTGCAGCGACGTCCAGCCACTCGCTGGGCAACGAGGAGGATGCCCCAGCAGGTAATACGCTACGCCACCGTCTGACAGTGATCTGGTCGGGCCTCTAATGGGCTACACTGGCCCCCAGCAAGCGTGGCATCCCTTCGTGTGAATGCGTTACCTTGCGCCTGCCTCCACCGACAGCACACTGTTCCACAGCATTGTTAAGTCCAGACACGTGTTTCTGCGTCCCTCTATCAGCAGTGCGGTCCACACTCTGTGGCGTGGGCCATTCGTGCATGCATGCAGGGGTGGAGCGAACAGCGGATGAACTGTTGGTAGAGCCCGGTCCCATTGGCGATGCTGCCGACGCCGGTGGCAACACTGCGGCAGCAGGTTGTGCTGACACAGGTCCGATGCTGGGCTACCAGAGACGGGATGTGCACGTCGGATGGTGGCTAGGTGTTGGGGCTGCAAACGCCTTGATTGATTGGCTCGCTTTACGCAATCGAGCACGCTCCATGCTCTTCTGCGCCGGTGTAGATAGGGTCTGTGGATCTATGCATGCGTGTGCTTGGCAGGACTGGGTTTCAGCTATCTAGGAGGGAGCACCTCACGCTGATCCACACCCGGTCACCCAATCTGCAGCGGCCATGACAGATGGGCCAGCAGCCAACGAAGCAGCCATAGCTCGAGCCAACGCTGAGGCTGAGGCAACAGCCACTGAGGAGCTGCAAAGCTGTGGCGAGGCGGGCGGCGGTGCGGCCACTGACACGCAAACGGTGAGCAACAGCGACGTGGACGAGAAGATGCATGCGTTGTGAATGTGCGTACAGAGAAGCCGCGCCAGCTGCACATACTTTGCGCTCCTGAACTAACGGTGGTCGGTGTTGTGGAAGTTGCCACCGGACTTCAAGCCTTCGATCTTTGTGTGAGCCTGGTGCACCCAGCCTTTTCACTGGTCCATCCCTTGCCACCCAACCTCAGGGCACCCCGGAACCGAGTGTTGCTGACATGATGAGCATGGATAACGCTGGGGCGTCAAGCTCGTCCGAAGCAAACGATCATGAGGGCAGAGAGGGCCGGTCCAGGGTGCGTTGAGGGTTGGGTTCCAGGATTTCCCAGAGGCCGTTCTTTGGGTTGGTCTAAACATTTGAGGGAGCTTGCAGGTACACTGTGTTTCGGACGGCAAGCATTATGGCTGCGCACCGTCCTGTTTGACTTCGATCTGTCGACCTACAAAAGACTGCCAATACGTGTGTGCCAGTCACATGTTAACGATGGTCATGCCGTCTGCTCTCCAACCCTCTTCATCTTCCACACAGGGCCCGCCAATGCCTGTGGTAAATGCGTTACCCGCTACTACCGCCGTGGCAGTGCCGTCAGAGGATGAAGAGGCACTTAAGGTAGGCCGCTCACCGAAGCCAGCGGGGTCTGCTGGTCAGAGGTATTCCTCGCAGGAACAATCCCGTTCAGTGAGTTGATGATCGTAGGACTGCCGCTAATGTCCAGGTCCTTCCCTAGCCGCGCGCGTTTTCCAGCCATGCCCGTGCGTGGCGGTCACTTGGCATGTTTTGCTGTTGCGGTGTATGCCTCGCCCGCCCTGATTCCCGTCCCCTAATGATGAAGCACCCGCAGGACGCGCCCGCTGCCGGCGCCGGCGTGCCACCGGTTGACACCGATTCACGGCTTCCTTCCGCTGGCCCTCAGCCGTCTGCGGCGGACAAAGGGAGTGCTGCCACAGAAGGACTGCCGCAGGCAGCTGGGGCCGCAGCCAGCGTGGCAGCTGCCGCCTTATCCGCCGCCAGCGGCAGCCAGGGTCCTGAAGGTGATTGCTCGCCGACGGGTCAGCTGCACGCCCTGCACTTTGAACGCCTTGCGCCACTACAGGGCTCACCGTCGCAGCTGCCAGGTGATACTTGGCCACCGTGCGCCGTCGTCTAACTTTGCATGGAGGCGTTGCTTGCTTTGCCCCTGTATATACGGGCCAGCCAAGGATTTCGGTCCTCGTGCACGCCGCATTGACTCTGGTTGATGTTGGTGTATCGGTTGGTGCGATTTCCTACCAACGTGGCTTGTGACCCCAATGCAGCAGACACGGGAGTGGAAGGTGGCGGACTGGTAGCCGCGGCCGACACCGATATCGACTGTGAGACTGCGCCTGTCACCAATCAGCAGGGTGAGTGACGGGATTAGCTGGTTGGATCCAGAATCTGTGGAGAGACGGTTTCATTGTGGCTGCATGTTTGTGTCACGCAGGCCTGTCCCACGCGAGCGAGGGCACCGTCAGGGAGGCGGCTCAGGCAAGCCCGCGCCCAGCCACCCTAGATGTCGCGGGCTGCCTGGAGAGGCAGGATGTGGCAGCCGCTGGAGATGCGGTGGAGCTGCCGAGGGATGGTGCCAGCCATGGTAACGCGGCTGAGCCACAGACTCCTGCTGCTGATTTACGGGGCGTGTTGGACACAGAAAGCCCAGCCGCCGCCCCAAGAGACCCCGATGCAGCGACGGGGCGTGTCGGTGGGCTTGCTGCGGGCGGCCCAGCGGCTGGCATTGTTATCGATGGCGATGGCCAGGAGCCCCAGAGCCGGTCCCCAACAGGTGAGCTGTATACTCCGCTCCCGAGCGAGCAGGTGATGATCGATGGACCCTCTTCAATCGTTTGCCCCCTATGATCCGCGCCAGAGGTCAGAGCGACAGGGAAGTTCACCATCCTGGGCTTAGCACCACAACGCAGTGCATTGCTCACGCAAACAGTATGTATCCCTTTTCTGAAGCAATCACTTTCAATACCACCACATGTTTGCACCTCGCCGTCAGCCTGCCGCCTCTTCGTCCATCGGGCCCCCCGTATGCAGTGCGGGCGGAGGCAGCAGGGGGTCGAGCGGCGGCGCCCATGGCGGGTGGCGATACTGCAGCTGCAGTTGGCGCTGTTGCTGGTGAGCCGGCTGCTGCGTAACCGCTGCTGATGACCGCAGATGCAGGGCGGTGTGATCGCACGCTCAACATACATGCAGTGCAGTGCAGTGCAGTGGGCCACAGCGCTGAAGCCCTCCCCGATAAACTGCTGCATCGCGTGCAGGCGGCTTGCCCGGGCAGGGGACGACGGTCGAGGTGGCTACCCACGCATGCCCGCACCCGCCGAGTCCGCCGCTCGCACATGAGATCGCGGACGTACCCGAGGGATCTCGTGCCGTGGACTCAGCCGCCGGGGGTGGGCACTCAGCGGACCTGCTGCGGACTGGAGAGAACGAGGGCACTGCTGATGAGGGCGAGCAATCGGCAGACAGCTCCGATGGTAGTGGGCAGGTGCGTCGCTCTGGATAAATGCAGCAGGGCATAATAATGCCGCACCGGAGGGCGCCCGCGGGTGACGGTTCTGTAGAAGGTAAGGCAGAACCGCTGCTGCGCAGGTCTGCAGCGGCACGCTCGGCTTTGAAGCCGTTGCCGTCGTGGACGCCGTAGCTGAGGACGGCCTCGAGGGTGGCGGCAGCCAGGGCCGTGCGGGCAGCAGCCAGGCGGGTGAGTCAGGCTCTTGTGGGCCCCAGGCCTGTGCAACTGCACCGAACACGGCACACACATACGGTACGGGCACTATACGATAGGGTGGTCGGACAGGAAACCCTTCCACAGCAAAACTGTACACCAAAGCGCAAGGCTCATCCACCCCGGGCACTTCATGTACCCATTCCTCACCGCTTAACTGCCAACTGCCATGGCCTTACACCCCCCACCTATGCGAAGCCGCCCACAAACCGTGTGGTCCCGGGATGGGGTCCGGGGCCTCGCTGCAGCAGGTCTGGCGGCGGGGGAGGCATGCCCGGAAGCAGTGTCGTCCAATGCCGCTGGAGTGGTGTCGCCCGATGCCGGTGGTGGTGCGGCTGCCGCTGCCACTGCTGCCGCCGATGCAGGTGAGCAACGAAGGGCTGGCCTTGCTTGTCTCACACTGCCCCACACCGCGTGGGCCGCCCGGGTCATGCATGCCAGCCTGTGCCATACCTTGCCAGCAGTGGCGCATTCCACCGCCATCACTGTCCTTGGAACTATTTACTGTCATTTTCATTGGCAGGTTTCCACTGTGTAATTGATTGCCATACTCGTAGGACTGAGCGCCATGGGCGGCAGATGCCTCCTGGCCACGGGGGATGCTCGCATCACCACGCCCTCTATCGTTCATCATGCCGCAGCCAGGGCATCGGAGGAGCGGACATGCAGCAGTGGAAAAATAGCGGGCGCTAATGATGTTGATGAGCAAGCTGCTGCGAGCGACGGTGCTCCGGACGCACAGGTGCATTGGTCTCGTGCCGTGTCCGTACACGTGCGTCAGCTCCTGAATGGGGCAACGCCAGCACCGTGATGAAGGGCACCCTCCATTTGGTACTGGTCTTGCCTTGGGAGGATGTCGCGGACGCACATGAGCGTGGGCTTACACATCGACGCTGGATCCGCTTCACTAATGCGGGTGCGTGCGCTGGGCCCTGCCTTGCGGCCCGACTGCCACAACAGGGCACTCCGCTGGCGGGCCACGTGAGTGGCACGGAGCCGGTAGACGGGTCGCCCAGCCCGGAGAATGCATGGGACCTTGGGGGCAGAGCCAGACATCAATCGGTGAGCCAAAAGTGTCAAAAGATACAGAACGCACTTTGCGCCGCTCTTGAAGGCGGGCTGCGCTGGTACGTGAGCAAGCCCTCTGCATAGGCAGTCACGGTGGCGTGATTAGGCCTGGTCCTCTGCCTTTAGTAATAAGCTGGTGGACCCGACAATCCTGCTACTCGCTTGCCCTAACCAACCACGACGCGCTTCTCGGCGTGCTCTGCACTCCCCACCCTGGCAGGACCCTTTGCCCAGTGCCATAACCGTGTTGCCAGGCGGTTCTGCGGTGCTTAGGGCGGGTGCTGGGCTTGTGGAGGACTGTGAGGCCGAGCTTGTAAGTGCTGTTGCCCATGGCTGGGATGAAGGCATGCAAACCAGGACGGGCTTGCAAATGCCCTGCAGTGTACGGTTGTGACGTGACCGGGGACTCAAACATGTTTCAACACATACAAAACACCCAGCAGGAGGAGCCATCCGCTACCATGCAGCCACCGGCGGATGCAGAGGCAGGGCCTCCTATCGCCGCTGCCGCACATGCCGTGGCGGGCACCGGGAGCGGTGCAGCCGCTGCCGGTGATGCTGCTGTCACCCCGGCACGTGTACCCACGCCTCCCCCGGAGGGTGCACCCAGTCCAGCTGCCGTCGCCAACCGCCCCGACGGCCGCCCCGACACTGGCAACAGCCGGGAGCCCGCCGCGGATGAGGACCCGGGTAAAAGATGCGATCCCATTGCACTGTCACAAATGCCCTTGCATGGTGCCCAAAGCTGTGCGTCGATCGGTCTTGACCGCGTGCGTGGGGTGGCACAATAGCTACCGTCACCGTCAAGAGCGTACAGTGGTAGGACCTGGCACGTGCGCAAATATCCCCCGTATGCAGCAGAGTTCGCTGGGTTGAACATGTGTCCACATACCGGTGAACCGGTCGTACGTGTGGTCACATGACTCAGCCGAGTTTTTTCATGGCTGCAGGTGCGGATGGGGAAGCCGTCGCCTCCCCCAGAGCCGGGGCCTCTCCTGATCCAGACGCTGGTACTCCCCTGCAGGGCTGCAGGGTGCGTGCATGCGTGCGTGCCTGCTGGACCACTACCCGGTTCGACAGCACGGGGTGGCTGTTTCTCCATATCGGCCCTTTTCCTGCTGCTTACATATGCTCTTCTGTGTGACCGTCATCTCGTCTGATTCTTGGGCACCAAATCGTCATCACCCTCCTTGCTCCGGCGTACCTCGTCGGGCGAGCGACAGGTTGGCGTGCAGTGCAACCTCGTCTTGGGTTACTGCGACCTCCCCGCGCACAGCCTGCCCGCGGACGAGGTCAGAGTCGTCACTGGGGGCGACGCACTGCCGCCCATGACGCTCGTGAAGTTTGCACATCACGCTTGCCGCAGCAAGGCCTGGAAGAAGAGGGTGACGGTGTTCGAGGTACGTCGGGAATGACCGCGATATTGCAAGCATGCATTCCTCCTTGCATTGCAAAGTTGCGTATGTGCTCCATCCCTAGCAGCAGATCGTGCAGCTGCGCTCACAAAACCTATTGTGCCACAAGTATCGGATCACGTGTCGAAAAGCGGGAATAGCAGTTTATGTGCTCCCCTCTTTGCCCCCTCCCCCCGTTCGCAACAGGTAGACGGGGTGCACGTGGACGGGAGGTCGACAGGTGTGCTTCTGGAAGTGTGGCTGCGCAACAGAAACACTGCGGCAGGCGGATGTCTGCCGCCTAGCAGCGTGCTGCCAGGAGCCACCACCGACAGCACCGCCGCCGCCGCCCCGGCACGCACCCCGACACCTGGCAGCACGAGGCGGCACCAGGCCGCGGCTCATTACGCTGGTGCCGCAGCCACTGGCACGGCTCCCGGCAGCGGCACGGCTGGAGGCCACCCGCAGCGGGCCATGCAACCAAGCGCTGGGCAGCGGACAGACGCGTCCGCATCCCGCCGGCATCAGAGGGCCCGCCCGTCTCAAGCGCCCCACACCGCAGCCTCTGATGCACCACGGCCTCTGGCAGCGGGGCCCGCGGACCTGGCTATGAGCCCTCCGGCGCCTGCAGGAATGGAGGCCGTGAACGGGGCCCTCAGCTCTGGTGCACCAGGGGCCGAGGCGGCGCCAGCACAGGATCAAGGAAACGTCGAGGTATGGCACTTGGGCAACGGGGCGTGCTTGTGCGCAGGTGGACGGGATCGAAGCCCGCTAAGACCGAGACACGGGCGTCCATCTGTAGCTGCATCAGGTTTGGTCTGAAGCCACTATCGTACAGGCTTACCTGAACCCGCCCTGCCCCTCCCCCCTGGCCTCTACGTCTTGCCTTGGGTTGCGTTCTCTGCCGCGCAGCTCGTGGTGCGCTGCAACATGCTTACAGGCTGGCTGGCGCTGGGGCCACCGCCTGGGCCGCTGGACAGGTTGAGGGTCTCGGTTCACGACGAGGACGGCCAGCGCGACGTCACCCTGACGGAGCTCGAGGAGGCGGCGGGCTGCACCAAGAAGAAGTGGCGACAGACGGTGTTCGTGGAATCGGTGGGTATCAGGGGCTGGCGGATGTGCGCTGCTGCCGTCACCTGCGGCTGATTGCATGCCGTTTGTGAGGTACCCTACATGTAGTTGCAGTGCTAGCGAGCTGGACCATGATTGTCGCACCGTTGACGCGAAGTATGCGCATTGAGCATGATGCTCTGTTGCCTGCCCGTCTGCCACGCCTCCCACCCTCAGGTCAATGGGGAGGGCTACGCCTCTGAGGCGGAGCAGCCGCTGCTGAATAAGTGGCTGCTCGACAGGGGGTACGCGTTCATCGGCTCCGTGAGGTAGCGCGGTGTAGCTTAGTGCATAGCAGGCTGGCTTATTTCGTACCAGTGTGAGGTGTGTGGTACGGCACGCAGGTGTATCGCTTGTTACGCATGTGCAGGGGGGCAATGTGTGTGTGCGCGTGGCGTGCGTCCAATGAATTTGCATCTGACTGCGTGGACATGCGGCCAAGCGTCGCGCGGCTGGTGCAACCTGTCCGCAACTGCAACGGGATGTTTGCAGACAGCAGTACCGCCAGCAATGAGCTGCGGTGTTCCGGCATGTGTAGTTGCGGACCTGATGCTGGGCGCCGTGATTGCGTGCGCTCATACTGTAGTGGTGGATTCATCGGCAGGATTGGGCTGCGTGTGCGAGAAGGCTAGCAGGCCCTTCCGGCACCTGCGCTAGGGCAATCAATACAAGGAGCCGAGCTGACGGCTGGGCCCCAACGGCTGTGCGGGGTACCGCATGACAGCTTGTCAGGATTGATGAGGCGGCGGCGTACGGCGCACGTGGGGTACTCCCGTGCGTGCTTGCGTGCGTGCCCGGAACAAGTGCTGTCAGCTAAGAGTTGGATGAATGCGTTCTGGGTGACGGCTCGGTTGCCCATAGTTTGCATGAGGCCTCGCTCGGGGCCGGTGAAGGCCGCCTTGACCATGTGTTTCCGTGCCACAACTTTAGTGCGAAGGCACATGTTCCACATCTAGCCATCCAGCGTGCGTTTTCAGTTGTCGTGGCGCTTAATGCTTGAGTTCACACGGCCTGTTGCGGCCTGTTGCGGTGCCTTCTTCGATCATCGGATCTCCCCCACGTGCCACTGTTCGTGTCGCCACCCCCTGCGCGTGGATCGCCTCACAGACCTGGCACTGGTCGAGGGCACACGCACGGGCACACGACGTCTTAGCCCGTTGGCCACCCACCCACGGGGCTATAAGCTGCTGCGCTCTGCGCTCTGCTGCTGCGCTCTGCTGTGCTGCCAAGCCGCCCCCTTGTCCTTGATTGGTGCCGGGTGGCTCTCGTCGCTCCCTGCGCGGTCGGGCCTGCCTGCCACAGCTGGACTACCATGGCGTGACTGACGGATGGATGCACCGGTCCGTGCTCGTGTCACGCCAGGATATGTAACTTGTCAATGGCGGACCGCTGGCAGACCGACTATGGGGTATATTCTATTCGGCTCAGCCAACAGGCTCACATGTCAGTTGTGGGTCTCTCTTACACGCCCTTCCGAACAATTAGGTGCCTAGGGCTCAGTGCACAGGAAGTTGATTTGGTGTCGAGAGACCGCCGGTTTCTCGACATACGCAGGCTAAGAGCAGCTGGCGCCTGCCGTACACTCCGAATCACCAGCAAATCCAGCACAGCAAACCGCAAACTCCAGCACAGACGAGCCAGGCTGCATCACGAGCCTGCTCGTAATCAACGACAAGGAATCCAGGGCCATAACCGGCCTCACCACCACATGCCCATGCATACGGCATGTCCATGCCCGCCATCTGCACAACACGGACTTTCCCACGTTGCCACGCATCCTGTCAAACACATGATATGGCGTGACACTCGGGGTGAGGGGAAGCCGGAAGACGCATTCCGCGATGCTAACAACCAGTGTTGTTCTGTAGTTTTGATGGCAATACAATTTGACTTACTATTGTGCACAACGGCGACAAATGGTATTCGTCTCATCGCCGTCCTGCTGACTGACCCGTGGGTCATACAAAGGATACCTTTCCGCACGGGCTTCACAGAACCTGTCGATGTCAGGCACCTTCACGCAAAATGCAATTAATGCGTTTTGCGCTCTTAGGCTTCGAATACCGCCTCAGTCTGGACCCTTGGCGATTTTGCATGTGCATGGCACCCCGCAACCCCGCATGGCGTTGTGCATGTGCATGGCACTGACCGTGGCTCTGGCAGCTCATGATCGGCAGTGAAGTACGGCAAAACACATCCTGCACTGCCGTAGCTGCCACAGGTCCAGATGAGTCTTCTCTGTCGTGGTGCCCACTTTGGGTTGAGCGGCTTCATGTGTATGTTGTCGTGGCATGATGCCTCCGTGGCCGCGCTATGTGCCGTACGTGGGCGCCTGAGCCCATGGCGGACATGACGCCAATATGTATCTCTGGTACTGATGAGTGGCTGGTGCCTCCGCCCGTGGCGTGCAGGGTGTATCAGAGACGCGCCACATATCGTACGTACAGCGAGCCAGGGCTTGTAATGTGCAGACAAGCCGTACCACCAAAAGCTATTTGCGCCACCCACAAAGTACGAGGAGCTGTGTACCAAGATGCCCGGTATCCGCTGGCAGGCCTTCTGCTGGAATGCCAACCATCGGATTGCGATACTCCGGCATGAACGCTGTAGCGTCTGGACCTGCATGCTGACCGATGCAATACCAAGGGTAAAAGGTCTCGTCAGACGATCACAGCACCAGCCACCAGGAGCTTCCAGCAACAGAGCGGCAGAGAACGGTTCCAGCCCCGTGACAGGCGCCATCACAGTCAGTTCTAACTGTTTGGCCCCAACCCCAGACACCACAGATGTGAATATGTGTTCAAATGCACGCGCGGTCACGGTCGGTAAGGGAGTTCCAATCTGGCTGAGTCCTATTAAAGGCACCGCCCACGCACGCAGCAATGCCCTACCAAGATGACCATACGTGCGTACAGAGGTCACCCCTTCCACGGTGTCGCCGCAACCCAGCCAACAGCGCGCCCTTATCACCAGCACACGCACCCAGCCCATTCATCCGCCCTTTTACTGCGTTGCTTGCTGCTCTCGTTACTTGTTGCGATAAAATATTCCCGGCAAGTATGCGCGCGGTCCCCTATGCAAGTGCTGAGGATGCCAGTCATTCGAGCATACATTGTTGAATGAGTCGAGTCACGCTCCGTACAAACTCAGACATTACCAACCAGGCGCTGCAAGAGGATAAAAATGTTGGGGCTGCTGACGAAATCGTAACGACACCACAAGCGGTGCATGGTCCATTGCCATAACAACGAACGGAACCGAGCCACGACGCCTCCATCAGGAGCAAGTCCATGTTCAGAGTCCACAATTCATCCAAGTCAATAGCACACGGGCGGCCTCGCGGGTTTGGCTGCGGCGCCCTACAGCGCAGGGCCGCGAGACCTCTTCTCCTCGCTCCTGGCCCTGCTTGACCGGTGGCCCCTTGAGCGTCCTCCTGGCCTCACGTGCCTTTGTTCGTCGCCATGGCTAGGTCCAGACTCGTGTCTCGAATGAAATCATCCACCATGCCGCGACCGCCGCCTGTGTCCTCTCCCAACTGCAGGGTGCAGGTGGGGCAGCCCGAGGCAGGATGTGACTCGGCCAACGTCATCACAGCTTCGCACAGGGCGGGCACGGCTTCATTTTGCGCGAGCTACTCCGTCCATAGGAGGCCGGTCTATGATGGAGCTGGCAGGGGGTGCGGTGCGGCAACCGTGCACATGACTTACTAGCAGGCCTATGAGTTTGAACTTGCTGCCGGGGGTGCCCTGGACTCCGAAGCGGCTCTTCGTCTGTAGTCCCGGGCCAAGCGTCTCAACGCGGAGCGTGCACTCTGCTGCCTGGGACACCTGGGCGAGCGAGGACAACGTTGCACCAGGGAACTATTTTGTGACAAAGGACAGGGCGCTGCAATCGCGGGGGCGTTGCACCCAAGCACAGCACAGTTATAACGAAACTGCCCAGCTGGGCGTTTGCCAATGAAAACAAGCGAACGGGTTTTCATGCACCTACATACCCAGATTACAGTGGGCCCCGCCTCACCCCGCCTCACCGTCATGTCCGCAGTCGCTGCGACCGACACCTGGCGGTCGTTGTTGTGCGCATTGATGATCAGCTCTCCGCATGAGCAGCCCTCCTCGCAGGTCACACGCGCCCGGCCCATGCCCTCGTAGCTGCGAAGGTAGACCACCTGGCCGAGGGACAGGGGGGTGGGGGTGGGAGGAGTAGGGGCCATGGCACGCCACATCAGCACGGGCGCCAACGCATCTGCGTTAGCACGGTGGCAACGCGCCTAAGGGCGAAAGAATGGTGGTCGAATAGGCAGCCGACACCGCGCATTCAATACGTAGACTAGCAGACTGCATTGCTGTCCTGGACTCGACGTGCAATCCATGGGCATCCGCCGCCCGCTACCAGAGGCACATAACCGACCTGCATCACCACGTCACCGGGCTCTGACTGGCCTTCGACAAGCTGGGTCCTGACCTGGGGCCTCAACAAATGGGGCCGACCAGAAGTGCAACACGACTAAGCTCGTGCGCTGCTCACGGGACATGCAGGGGAAGGGATTGTCACGCACGAGCGACAATCGGTGCGAAGGCATCTCGCTGGGATGCCTTACAAGCAAGCCTAGGCCACAGTGCGCCCGGGCCGACACGTGTCACAGCGACCCTGCTATCGACCACACCTTGATCCGCAGCTGCTGGCCGCTCTCCAGGGCCACGTAGCCCCACTTATTGCGCCCCTCATCGGTCCACTCCCAGCCCTCAACTGGCTGCAGCACAGCGTCCTTGAACCTGGAACCAGCGGGGCCAGTGCCGGTACATGTCGGATAGCCGTGCGCATGGCTTCTGAGGTTGTGGCTGCTTGGCTGTTACCCGCATGGAAAGCAGCCGTACATGCAAGCATATGCACGCAGCAGGTGCATGCTCCTCCTGCCGTAATTCAGAACGGCAGCAAAACCATGCTACGGCACAGGTGACACACTCACGCATCAATCAGGAGGCAGGAAGTCCGGTTGGGTTCGTAGTTCCCCTTGGAGAGGGGCGGTGGCAGCACCTGCGCCGCCTCCGACTCGTACGTGGCCCACAGTGCAGCGGCGGCCGCCTCGGTGTTGTTGCCGTATGCCTGCTTGGCCATGTTCCGAATCATGGCAGAGTCGCTAGACAGGACCTCCTGTGGGCATTGTATCCAGCAGGGGGGATGCTCAGCAGGGGCATGGCTCAAACCTGGGAGTGGAGGGGGCAGGGCCTGCAATCATCCTATGTATCCAAGGGTATGCATCTCAGTGTGCGTTCCAGATGCCCTGTCTTCGACAAGTGCCCACGCATTTGAGGCTTGTTTTGCCTGGTGGTGGATAGCTCTAGAGCGAGGCCATGCTTTACAGAACACGGATCGCTCGCCTACCTGCATGAGTGTGACCAGTAGCTCGAAGGCCACCACGTGTCCCCCGGCCCCCGGGTGGTAGCGGCCCGCATTGAAAATGGTCGCCGCAGACAGGGCGTCCGATGTGTTGGACAGAACTGAGGGGACGACCGCAGCCTTGAGGCTAATCTGCAGGGCGGGATACACGTTTGGCAATCAAGCACCGAAGCACGCTAGCACGCTATTACTGTGGACGACCTTGCGAGACGGCTTTCCAGCGCTGTTTAACAACTTGCGTGAATGGTACACAGCCTTAGCAGGTTCGCTCAACGACTCACCGATGGTACGCCGTAGTAGAGCCCAAGCTCCAAAAAGTCGCGTTCGGCATTATTCCAGAAGCTGAGCACGGGGAATGCAGGGCGGGACACTTTGGAGGGGCGGAGAATGAAGTGCGGCGCCTAGACCGGCCGTGGCTTGCGTGCAGGCAGCAGGAGGACCTCTGAACCCAACTCGCTCCTCACTTGCAGCATCCGTTGCCGTTGGGCGCCACGACGTTGTGGGCGTACATGTTGACCAGCACCACGGCGGGGCGGGAGGGCAGCTGCAGCAGCTTGCGTAGCAGGCGCTCAAAGGCGCGGCGCCCTGGGTCCTGGCTGGATGACATGGTCGGCGCAGGGCACACAGGAGGTTACCAATGCCAAGCAGACCGGCGTCCACACGGCGCGTGCCTGCCATTGATCAAAGGAAGGAAAGGGCCTGGGACCAACAGGGGCGCTGGCTGCTGCGCTGCGGCCCGAAGCACTGGCCCCACCCACACCTTGAAGTCGGACGAGGGCTTTGGCAGGTCGTTGACAGCGAACTCGACCAGCACCAGGTCAGGGAGCACTGTCGGCAGGTGCTGCTCCACGCATGCCGCCACGTAGCTGGACTGCGTGCCTGGTATGTGCATAGGGAGCATCAGGTGATCAAGCGACATGTCGGGCCGCATACGCACGCACGTATGGCGAGGCGTGCGCAACAGGCGGCACTTGATGACACTCACGCGGCTTTCACAGGCCTCACAGGGCGCCTGTCTGTCAATCCATGACAGTGAGGCAGCCTCCAGCAGCACACACACCTGGCACCGCTCCATTGTGGACGATGTGTTCGAAAGGCGCCTGCCCATTGCCCATGTCGTCGGCGTGCCGACCTTCACTGTCAGCAGGATCTGCCGCATCCCGGAGCACCCTCCGCCGCTTGTGGTGGAGCCGGCGTGCTTCTGCGAGTCCAGTCCAGTTCAGGACATCCACAGCGCAAGCGGGTGTTCGTGTTTGAATGTCATAACTGTCAAACAATCTACATGGCACTTGCAGCAGCGTTCGTGCAGCCGTGCGCTGTCTGCAGACGCAGAACGAACCCAGTAGTGGCGAGCAAGCGCACCTACCGGTCGGACATGGCAGGCTGTCGGGCTTGAAGGGCGGTAGGGCGCTGTTGAGCCAGCGCTCCAGGAAAGCAACGTAGGTGTTGATTGGGCCGCCTACACCCTGGCCGGCAGTGATGCTCCCGCCCAACACGCCAATCACCACCGGCTCCCCTGCGCACAGTGCAAACCCACATCAAGCATGCACGCATGCAAACGCACGTAAGGCTTAGAGTGCTGCAGCGCGCCTTACCGAGCTTGATCCGTCGCAGAAGCAACCGCAGTCGAGCCGCATGGCCAACGTACGAGATGCCCGCGAGACGCTGCGGCAGCGGCACGCTGAAGTTGTAGCGCATGTGGTGAAGGTAGCTGTGGAGGTGGAGCCGTCGTGAGACGGACACCCCCGCCAGCAGCTCGCATAGGGCAGCGTCGTCAGCCGTGCGCCCGTGCCGCAAAACCCTGTTCGTGACCTGAGCGCAGACGTCATGGGCAACAGTTGGCAACAGCTGGCATGCGACTAGGATCCCGATTGTTCCATTACTTACGTTGTAAGCCTTGTATTCGGCAACAAAGCGCTTCGCGGCTGCGAGGCTTGGCAAAGTAAACTCGCTCGAATCGTCCAAGTCCGCCGCGCTACCCCGCAGGACCCTACGTGACAAACCCAGGTTTGTATTCACAAGGTAGGTCAACAGTATTAGGCTAATACGCGAAAAGGAGCTGGCGCGCTGCCGCATGACTGTGCGAGGCCTAGAACCAGGCGTGGCATTTGATGGCGCTAATGAATGACTCGCATCGAGCTAGAGTGAATGGTACTTAGTACTTGACGCGTGGTGGGCGATCGGCTGGCGGGACGAGCTTCGTGCTTGGAACCGCACGCCTGCTGTACTTTGTCTCGTCGGTAGCTGGCACACTAGGGCAGTTGATGGTGCCGGCGGGCTGCGACACCTGTGCGGCGCGGTCTCCTGCCGTCAGCGGTCCCACGGGCCTGCGCAAGGCGCCCAGGGTGTGGCGACCTGGCGTGGACCGGCTGCGCCCATGTTTAGGGCGCCGGCCCGCTGGAGGTGGACGAGGTGAGCATAATGTCGATGCTGTTCAGGTAGCACAGCGCGTGAGACATGGAGTGATGGAGGCGGTGTGAGGCAAGCGGGGGAGGCTATCAAGTAAATGCTGTTTACCGGTATTTCCACACCGGTATCCATGGCACGACACGGCATGACTTGCCTAGCGCCAGTCAACTGCTTCAGCGGCCTTCAAATCCGGCGCGGTTGCGTGCAGTTGGGACGTCACCATTGAAGGATTTTTGGATAACGGTATATGGGACGGGTGATGCAAACCTAGATGCAGGCATGAGGAACTTGTGCAGATGTGCACCCTCTCACGTCTGCAAGACAGGCGCCAAACGTGCTCTGGGACTTGCCTGCGATGCGTCCTAGCCTGTAGGTCCTCGTTGGAGAGGGGGGGGGTGCATGCTCGCCAGGTCGCGTAGCCGTACGTTGCAGGAAGCGTCGCCTGCCAGCTGTCACTGCAAGGCTCCATGAATTTATGAAAAGCATCCCGTCAGCCTGATGGCTTTGCCCTCTGTTGCTGAAACTGGGAACAGTGCGATTAGGTCAAGCGATCAACAACGCCGCCGTACATCAGCATTGGCACCAGCAAACCAGATACGGGCCATGTGCCGCCCACTGACCACCCCAGAGAAAGCAGTGCGCTCGCATCCAATTGCTTCGTTTCGTGCACACATTGTAATGCACACCGTTATCTCTGCCGCTTGCCCATGGCGGCCTCAGGTATCCTCCTTATCCTACAACCTCCGTACGCCATAAGCAATGCAACAAACGGTTAGACCATTAAACGCAATCAAACACCAGCACCCATTGGCATCCAAGGACCCGCAGCCCCCTCGCGTCTCTTTTCTTTGCAGCTTCACATTCTTCGGAGTTTTATGGGTCAGTCAGTCTAGGAACAAACGGGTCAAACAGTGTCTGCCTGGGAGCCAAAATTGCAGGCTGATGTGACTCCGTCGTTTCGCAGAGACGGTACTGAGGAAGTGCATAGCAGATGCCAGGCCCTGAACGGCACCCGCCGAGCGAAACGCCAGAGATACTACTTAACAAACGGCCTGACACGCAGGTAGCACTATTGTTTCTAGCGCTGTAGGCCAGTCACCACATCACAGCATCACCCAACGGCGTATAAGCGCAACGACTCACTGCACCCAAGACATAAGTGCATGGCCAGCGTCGCACCGCACAGGAATCTGGGCAAGTCCTAAAGAGTACTCCCCCAGATCCGATGCCCGCTTTTGCATCAGTTGGGCTTTTCCCCCTCTCCCACGCCTTCCTGGTCCTCAAGTGCCTTGGACGCCGCGCTGCTGATTGCCCGCGTGGCCAGGATGGTTGCTGCCGCCCCCACTCCTGCAAAAGGCGCGGGGTTCTGACGTCGCCGATGCGGGCAGAGGCTATGGTCTAAAAGGACCACGGGCCTTGGCAATCCCGCTGTCGCGGCGGTCGATGCGTTGGAGCTTGAACGCAAAACACTGGCAAGCATGATGTGGCCCATCACACATATAGCGCTCATAGCGTCCTATTCACACCGCGTAACCCCTCCATAACCCGTTACCAAGTCGCCTCACCGTACAAAACCAGCTTGGGCGTATCCACGCCTGATCCCCCGGCCGCTGCGGCATCCACTGCTGCTCTCCCGGCGCCGCCAAGGTACACGTAGGCAAAGGTGCCCGGCAGCATGCCCGCCCAGGAGGCGGCCACGTAGGCGGGCGGGGAGATGGGCGTGAGGCCCAACGCATAGTTGAGCAAATTGAAGGGCACCAGCGGGGAGAGGCGCAGCAGGAACACGACCCAGGGCCCGTTGGCGGCCACGCCAGAGAGCACGGCCTTGAAGCGCGGCAGGCCTGCAGGCCGCCCCATAAGGCGGGAGTGCAGGGCCGAGAGATGGAGTGGGGTGCGTGGTCGGCAGGGCACGGGAGCTGACGATTGCGTGCGACTGGCGCAAAGCGTCACATAATAATAGCAATTGCGGTAAGAAATTGGTCAGGAACGGCGCGATTGCTTGCCTGCAATCTTGCTTTCTACCCAGGGCCGCGCGAGGTAGCGTGAGACGAGGAAGGCGCAGGTGGCCCCCGTCGTGGATGCGATGGACACCAGCGCCGTGCCAGCCAGCGGACCTGGGCATGTGGAGACCGTACGTGGCGTGTCGGTCCTTCACGCGTTCACAATTCGACACAGGCATTGATCGGAGCGGCAAGCCAAGGCAAGTTGCTGCCACAGGACGGCTGGGCTGAGGGCAAACGTCAGTGGCTGGGTACGGGGGCTTCGCCAGGCTGATGCGAGCACCCACCGAACAGAGCTCCCGCTGCGAGGGTGAGCACCGACGCGGGGAAGAGCAGGACCGTCGCAGCGGCGTACAGCACCACGAACACCGCGGGGCCAAGCCATCCGGACGAGGTCACCGCCGCCACAGCAGCGTCGGCGAGGGACGATACCGACGGCTCTGCTTCCGCAGCACCTGGGACCAACATGAGCATTAGGCCGGCAAGGGACACTGCTCCGGACATGATCCCGGGTGAGTTCAGGAGAAGGGCTGGAGGTCCCACACGTCCCGTGCGGCCCGGGGAGTCCTTCGGCATGGCCGCGTAACCCGGCTTGCACGCTTCAGGCTTGCATGCCCGAGCGGTGGCTGACGAGACGCTGCCGCGGGTTTGGCCACATGCTTTTGGCCGCAGGGCTTTGGGCACGCAGCGAAGCTCAGCGATGGCCACTCTGCGTTGTGCTTGCAGGCACGGGGTCATTATACGTTGGTCAAAGATAGCGAGCGGTGACCACGTCATGATGCCTTTACGCATTTTCACCCTGCTTCCCTCGGGGGTTTGGACGAGCGTCGTTTTGGACACGCGGATTTTGCTGACCACCATAAGCCCTAGCGCCTAAGCAGTAACAATATACTGCGTTCTCGCTCCTGCCTTGCGTCCCGCTCCTAAAGCCACTGGCGTCACAGTTACAAGCACTTTCCTAGTGCCACGAGAGACGCCGTGAACCAGTACCTGCATTATGCACCTGTCCGACAAAGAGTCTTGCTGATGAGCAGGCCTGGCTCAAGCGGCGGAAGGTTGAAGCAGAGTTCGAGGCGCCTGCGTACAGCCGTGGGGCTCTGGCTGGCCTCTGCCCGATTTCTAGTTAGAGGGACTTTGCCGGCTCCTAACGTGAAGCAACCCTTCAGGTGCGGCGCTCTGCTTGGATGCCCCGGGAGACATGCGCCAGCAGAACGGACGGGCGGGTGTACACGGTGTACAGGACTCTGTCAGAAGTTTGCACATTTACACCGGCGAACTGCGCACTGGCACTGGCCACGAACGCCACCGGGAACTGGCACGCCAACCGCAACCACTGCCACTGAAACACGCCACTGCCTCTACTGGTCTCCCTTCCGCAGCTTTCAGCGCCTCCACCTGCCAGCGGGATCGCCTACCGGTTCAGGCCCCGGCTCTGGGGCGGCGGCCCTAGCTTACTGTACACAGAACAGCAGCGTAGCCATGGACCCGCAGGACGCCCTTCCCGCTGCTACGGCCGTACCCTGGTGGGTTGGACCACGCGTGTTGGGGGACTGCGCCACCTCGGAAGCGTCCGCACCTAGAGCGTCAGAGCAAAAAGCTCGTTAAGCACTGGAGTGCGGGTGCGATGGTGGGGGCGGCGTGCCGTCTCGGTCGCTGACCGCTTTGTGACCGCCACCAGGTGGAAGAAGTACACGCGCTGGCGGCAGACGTCGCTGGAGGAGGGCCGTGAGGCGGAGTACCGAGTCCTGCGCCTCTTTCCAGGGTAAGCGCGCAAGCCTGGCTTCTTCACTCACCTGTCAAGGCACAGCGCATGGACTAGATGTGAAGCATTTGTTTTGGATCTCGGTTTTGAAATGCGGCCTCCGGCGTCGCAGCTCAGATGCGGTACTTGGAATAGTCTCAGTAGCCCTGCCATGCTCTGAGCTCTGGAGCGGGTGCGCTGCAAACGCCTGCAGCATTCCCCCTTGACGCGAGCCGCCCTCTCCCGGCGTGCCCTGCCTTCAGGCTGGGCGGCCCCATGCAAGCAAGAGACGTGCGGGTGGGCCCCGGCAAGGAGGACTACCTGCATACGCTGTCCGGGGGGCCCGGCAACGTGGACCCGCCTGTGGTCATGATGCCTGGATACGGCGCCGGCGTTGGCTTCTACTACAGGTGGGTCAGGGGGGGCCTTTCCCTCGACTCCGCACTTACGCTGCAAGTAGTTGTGCCTGTCATATCTGCGTGCGGAACCCGCATGCACCCCATCAAATCACATGAAGCCATGCAATCAGTTCTTTGGGACGCTTGGACCGATCATCGCCCCCTATGGCTCCTCGCTGCCTGCACTGTTACATCACCCTCCTCTCTCCGCAGGAACTTCCCCAGCCTGGCGCAGCGACTGCGCCTGTTCGCGGTGGACTGGCTGGGCACGGGACTGTCGGGACGGCCCAACTACGCAGCTAGCAGTCGGGAGCAGTCAGAGGACTTTTTCCTCAACAGCCTGGCAGAGTGGCGGCGCGTCGCGGGCCTTGAAAACACCAAGATGATTCTGGTTAGTGCTGTGCCGGTGACCCGTCGCAATGAAATGTGCTGCCACAGTGCAGGAAATGCAGGTTGCCCGCGACACAGTTCATTGACGGGCCCTCCTGCTTAGGGGTTTGTACGTGCCTAGCGCACAAGAAGAGTTCTAGCACACCCCCAAGACCCCCAACTTCTGAATCAAACGGACTATACGGGCGCCCGGCGCCAGTTGACGTCCTAGGTGAATTTCGCATGCCCATAGTTATTGCCCCCACCTCTTACCCGCGTGCCTACAGGTTGGCCACAGCCTGGGCGGCTACCTGGCTGCCAACTACGCGCTGCGCCACCCGGAGCAAGTGCAGCACCTGGTGCTGGTCTGCCCCGCGGGAGTGGTGAGACGGCGTGGTGTGCAGGGTGATGGCGTGCGCACTGCACGTGCTTGGTGACGGTGGCCCCTGCAGCATGTCAGCCTCGCCAAGGCCGGACCCAGCCTGGCACAGGCGGGCATGGCATGGCACAGACGCACACGAGTCCGCAGCCGGTCCTCATGCAGTCAGGCCGCTGTCCGCCATCACTGGGTGCATGTGCGGCATGCTTCGCACACGCCGCCATATCCTGCTTGCTCCCCGCTCGCCCTCAACCCTCAGCCCAAGGCTCCCGAAGACTGGGAGCGGCGCTGGCTGGGCGACAAATGGACCTGGCGGGGGCAGATGTTCAAGGCGTTCATGTGGGGCTGGGAGCAGGGCATTACGCCCGGATCCGTCATCCGCGGGCTGGGGCCCTGGGGGCAGGTGCGCGTGGGATTGGGTTTGCGGTATCGTGGGCGTGTTTTGGTGGGGATGTTGTCCATCCAAAGGCGTCTACCTGCCCCTTGGTGAACGTGGTTAGCCGTTGCTCTGTCCCTGACTACCCACGACAGCTACAGCACCTCCGGAACCTCCTCGAGCCCGCACTTCTCACTCCCCGGTGCAGCGATCTCCTCTGCTTCTATTTGTGTGAGAGCTCCTTGTCCGCACTGATTGTCCGCACTGATCCCGGCCAGAGCCCTTACCCGAGTCCTTGCGATGCATCTAACCCTTGCAGAGCATCGTGTACAAGTACGTCGCCAACCGCTTCTCGCACCACGGTAGGCAATCCTCTGCGGCTGTGTTGGACTGCTGCTTGCTGCTGCTGCATCGTACGGTATGCTGGCTGAGCTGGCAGGCGCAGCTCCCTGCCTTCTGCACAGCTCAACTACGCGCCCCCACTGCGCTGCCTGCCGGGATGTCCTTCTGCTGAGCAGGCGAGGGCCTGAGCCAGCGCGAGATTGATGTGTTCCGGGACTACTTCTACTCCATCGCCGCGCTCAAGGGCAGCGGGGAGGTGAGCGGCGTTCTCGATTCTCGCATCGCTATACATTATGACCTAAGCATGCGGAGATGCTCACAGGCGACAGGTGTGCGCGCTGCGTTCTGCCTAGAGCAAGGTACATAATGCCTGAGTTGTTACGGACAAGCGGGCTGCGAGGAGCGCCGGCGAGCTGAGCGGCCGAGCCGCTGCTGCCAGCGCCACTGGTGCCGGCGGGGTTCCGCCGCTTGCCAAGGTTCCCGCGCGTTAGCACGCTGCCGGCACTGTGCCCGACGCCCCTCCTGTCCTCCTGCCCGCGGTCTCCTGTGGTCCCCAGTATGCCCTGCGCCATCTCCTTGCCCCCGGGGCGTGGGCGCACGCGCCTCTCGAGGAGCGGCTTCACGACCTCAAGGTGCCCGTCACCTTCATCTACGGCAAGCACGTGAGTGCACGGGAAGGGCCTGGGAGCATGGGAGGCTGCACGCAGGGAACCGTCGCTGTACGTGGACACAGCCCGCGACACCGCGGCCATTGCCATATCCGTTGCGTAATATGCAAGCTACGAAGTAGTAAATCTTCGCCCTGGCATGCCGCCCGCCCTGCAGGACTGGATGCGCCCCGAGCACGCGGTCCGAGTGTGCGAGCAGCTCCGCCGGGAGCGCGAGCCGCGTGCGCCCAACGACCTGTCTGTGGAGATCATCGACGACGCGGGGCACTTTGTGTTCATGGACCAGCCGGTGAGTGCGAAGCGGCCGCTCCGGGGAAGCGAGGGCCATGCGGCAGTAAGGGGCATGCGTGAGCACTCAGCGCAGCGTGCATACAACGGTAGGCTACCAGCTGGCGCCCAGCTGCCCCGATCTCTTACGACTTAATCGGCACCGAGGAATCGCGCTTGGCATAGGAAGGGGCAAGAAGCAGAACGCAAGTTCAGCAGGTGTTTTGATCTAGTGGTGCTGTCAACTCGCGTTGTCTGGACCGCCGTGCAGGAGCTGTTCGACAAGGCGCTGATCAACGTGGTCAAGCCCTACCTGTCCACCGCCCGAGAGCGCGAGCGCGCGGCAGCCTACGTGGCGGCAGGCACGGAGGTGCACGTGGCTCCGGAGGCCGGGACCGTGTCTGCGGCGGCTTCGGCGGGCGCCAATCCGGCGGCCACAAGTTGGGGCTTCGCCGCCAGCGGAGTGACCCACGGTTCGGTCAAGCCACCCGCAAGGAGTGAGGAGCCCGAGGAAGGGGCCCAAGCGAGCGCTCAGAAGTAGTTTCCATTTGTACACGCTGCAGCAAGTCCGGGATGTTTGTGCGGTACAGATGCTGACGAGCCGAGTCCTTGCTTGCCGAAGTCTGTGGCGTTTCTGCTGGGCCTCCAGGGCCAGTGCGGGATTTAAAGAGGGCCGGAAGCTGTATAGGCAGCTGTTTGCTACGGAGAGGTAGATTGCTGGGCCCGGAAGGGCGTACTCACCCATGTGAACCCAATCCGAACGCCAGAGCTCGTGACTTCTGAACTATCCCCTCGTAAGTGCTACCCGCGAGTTAGAGCCGTCCGCTGTGAAGTGTATGCCATCCCTCTGTACTATAGCGGTGCCCCTGAAAGAGTGCTTGGACTGGTGAGGTTGCTTTAAACCTACTGTTCGGGCCTTCATTAATGGCTGCGCATATCGCATTGCTTGTGCGGCACCTCGCTTCCGTTGCATGTGTGTTTGCCGTGCCATCGAAGTGGCTAGGAGACCTCCCCTGACCTGGAGGAACCCAGATCACCCACTATTACTTGATATGTTGTAAGATTGCGTCAAATACGCGCTTGCTACTTCGTGTGTATTTATGGAGCGATTTAGTCCAGCGGTGAATGAAGCAAAAGAGGGTCGCAGGAGGGGTGGCGGCTGTCGAGCGTTGACCTGGTGCTGCTGCCCTCATCCGGGTTCGCCCGTCTAAGTTCTGTGTACGCGCGCAGGTAGAGGCTAAGAGGCATCTGCGCCGCGACCGCTGTCGGTTGCCTGGATGGAGGTCTGCAGCAGCCTGGAACAAGAAAAAACACCGAAGACTAGCCGTGGACTCATCACGTCGTGCCGCAGCTTTCCAGAGATTCTGCGCTAAGCATGTCATGTTACACAAGGATGGCGGCCATGTTCGGGACCGGCGACGCACCCAATAAAAACATAATCTAAGACACGTTGCCTTACATGCTTAGCAAATTAACCTTCGTCATGCCCACGCGCTGGACGCCATGCAGCAACCTGCCTGGAAATCCTGCTCACCAGCCCAAACGATGCTCAACGGCCGCCATGGACTGCAGGGAAGCCGCTCAGAAGTTGAGGAGGATCTTCTCGGGCGGCACGCCCTTTGCGGTGAGCAGCCCCGTGACCGCCTGGCACATGCCCTTGTGGCCGCACAGCAGCGCGCCCACGGCGCTGGCAGCATCGGCGGGCAGGCGCGACAGGCCCTCCCGCTCAAACACGTCGTGCACGTAGCCCTGCTTGCTCTCGCTGAACACCTGCACAACCTTGACGCCCCTGGACTCCCACACCGGCAGCAGGTCCAGGTACGCCGTGGAGTCTGGGTGAGGGGAGAGGGGGACGGGCAGAGAGGAGCGGGGCGGGAGCAGGTCAGTTGCGGAAGGTGCACTGCCGGTATCCAGGCAGAGTTGCCCATGGTCGGGTCGCCCTATGCGCGGGTGACTCGTGCTTGGTTGTCTGCCCCCACAACGCTCCCCTCGCGAGCGTGCGGTACGTATCGCCTGATCCAGCTCAGGATCCAGGCCGCTACGAGCCACCGGTCAAGAGATCGGCCCCGCCGTCAGCCCCACCCGTGTTGCGGGTGCCGTAGTAGAGGGTGACGTCGCGGCCCGCCAGCGCCCCGCTGTCGATGACGGCGCGGATGGGGCTGATGCCGGAGCCGGTAGCGAACATGAGCACCGCGCTGGTGGTGGAGGCGGGCAGGCGGTCCAGCGGGAAGCCCTTGCCCATGACGGGGCTCACCGACACGTCGGCGCCCGCCTGCAGGTTGCACAGCAGCTCCGCGGTCGTGCCTGCGGGGGATACCAGGTAGCTCGAGGTGGGTGGCAGCTTGATGGGTAAGGAACGCAACTGCACGTGTATCCGTACCCCAGGGCCTGAGCACCGCGCCCTTCGATGCTGACACGCTGGCAGCGGAAACATGGGCGGGTATGCGCATGGGCACCGGTGACGGCCAGGGCAACACGCGCGCACATAGGTACGTGATGACCCGGGGCGATGGCATGGGGCATGCGGGCCCCAACCGTGCTCAACACAGAGCGCGACAGTCATCCTGCTGACTCCGCAGCGCTGTGTCGTGAACGGTGCTCCCACACTCCGTCCCACAAGCCTGCTGGACGTGCGCACCCACTCTGCGTCGCGCCCCGGCCCACCCACCTGTCGCCCCCTTAATGAGGAACTCCAGCAGCCCGCCCTGATGCGCGCCCGGCGCCGAGGCGATGGCGAAGAAGCCCGGCTTGCTGTCGCCCACCTTGACCTGCGGCCGCGCGGCCGGCAGCGAGGCGGAGGGCGGCCGTGAGGCGCCGGGAAAAAGGCCTCACGATGGGTAACGCGGCGGATCAACGAAGCCAGCTTCATGCCCAGCCCTTTTAACGCGGTCATCCGCGACATCTCTTCAAGCAGCGTCCACGGCAGCTGCCATCGCCTACGCCCACGCCCGTGGCTCTGCGCAAGACAGCCAAGAGCCCACCCACCACCAGCCCCACCTGGACGAACTGCCCGGGCACCGTGTAGCCGGCAGCCAGCGTGCCCACGTCCAGGACCACCTTGTGGAGCGGACCCGCGGCGGCAGACGTGTTGGACACGACCCTGGGGGAGCAGCAGCCGCACGGCACAAGCGGCCAGCCTCAACCAACAACCTTTTGGCCGAGGACCGGGGCCCAAACTTGTGGCAATGGACTCGCGGAAAACCTACTACGCCATACTGCACATTCCCCGTCATTCAGCGCGCGGCACCGCAACGTGGCGCTTCAGTGTGCAGCCAATGGAGCCAGCACGGCCGGCGGGCCACAGACACACTTACGGCCCGCCCCCCCCCTCCCGGGCGTGAGGCATGCGCCGGTGCCGCTTTGGCCCGCTCGTAGCGAAGCCTTGCCGCTACGGCGCGCGAGACCCGTGGGCGGCTCCCGGCGCTCACTTTGCGGGCTGGAACTCCACGGGGGCGCCCCAGTTGGCCTGCACGCGCACGGCGGTGCGGCGGCTGGGCCCCGCCTTCAGGACATGGCTGGGCGAGAAGGCCGCCCGCCGCTCGCTGGCGCGCAGGGCGCTGGCGGCCTCGGCGCCAGAGTGCGAGGAGCGGAGGAAGGCCACCACGGGCAGCTGCCGCGAGCTGCGGTGGCGCCAAGGGGTGTGTGCTGAAAGGAGGTTGACAACCTCAGGGCTTTCCAGGCCATACCGCAACCTGGTAGACTGGTGTGGAGCAGCATGTGCTGGGACTCCGCAGGCAAGGCGCGTTCGAGAGTCCACTTGCAGCGCAAAACTCCTACGTCTAACAGATCCATCTGTATGTCCGCCGGCCGAAATGCCGTGCCACCAGGCACCCATATCAGCAGGGCTTGCGCGGGCAGGGCCTCCCATAAACAGGCACGCTGTTCGCTAAGGTATGGCCGCGGGTATTGTGGGTCTGCAGGCAATCCACTTTGCAACATACACAACAACGATAGAGCCCCCATACCCCGCGTGTTCCCGCCATACCGAGGAGCCGACCCAGCGCTGAACGGCGCGTGCCCCTGGACAGCGCGGCGAGTCGACACGCCCGCCGGAAAGCTGCTAGCACGAAGCAGAGTGTTCTGCATGATTACAGGCGCAAGGTCCTCTGAATGACTGACTGGTCCAATCGCTCGCCTGTGGGAGGGTCGGCAAGCACAAGCAACATCGGTTAAGCTGCCCACTCAGATTTTGTTGATCACAAGCCGGGATCATTTGCGCAGCGCGACCACGCAACCTAGCTGCGACGCGCCCATCGGGGGCCTCCTGAATCACCGCTCACCAAAGGCCTAGCCTGCTCCAAGCAGCACAGCAAGTCCTTGCAGTAAGCCAAATGGTCGATCAGGCACTGTAATGCTCAAGTCGTAAAGAAACAGAAGGCCGACCGACCGTCCGGAGAAGATGGTGCAGGCAGCGATGTAAACTATGAACCTGAACTTGATATGTTTGTGTACCCAATATATGATCGCGAGTCGGGTTGAAGTGTGAGCCGCGAGTTCCAGTTCCGCATGAAAGCCACGCCGCAGATGCGCACCATGACCTTGTAATGTTGACACAGGAACAGTGACAGATGCCCTTCGTGTCAGCCTCTGAACCAGGGTGCCTCTTCGCTCTGTTCTGCAGTCTTGAGCCAAGCAGCTCCTCTTCCCATCACGTCCCAAAGATGGCATACCATAAATACATGCAGTTAGGGTGACTTCTGGGTTCCGACCCGCGGGACGGAACGAACTGCCACAGCGCTCAGACCGCCTGTCTCGTCCCTCCAGTAGCACATTATGCAATTGGTGCAGACCCACGTGTACGCTCCACCAGCTTAGCTTCACACAAGCACGCACGCTTTGTTGCCTGACGTGCCTCACTGCGAGCAAGTCTAGCCCACTCGTGATACAACGAACTGTCTCGGCCGACGAGTCCGAGTCCTTCATGAGTAAGGTCTCCCTTACGCGCCTTTGCTGGAAGCCCTCCAGCGCACGCCTCCAAGACCACGCAGCAGTTCAACCGCAAAAGTCCCGCTCCATGCTCATGCACTTCCTAACGTCTCTGTCGCCTGCAACGACAGCTTAACGGCACCGTAGATTAGCCGCCAGCAGCTCGGGCACAGGCGCCACAATCAAACCCCGGCATCCAGCACAGTGTTAGGGCAGGGGCGGCAGCTTATGTAGGTAAGCCGCACGAGGCTCGGGCACTGGCAGATTCGAGTAGCGATCCGGTGGCAGGGCCACCAGCTGTATCCGGTCTGTCAGGTTGAGGCGGGCCATCTCGGGCGGGCTGCGGCAGCACCAGTGCGTCACCCGCTTCTGGATCTCCGCGTCGAACTGTCGGTGCGTCTCCGCGTTGCTGAAGTGCGACAGCGTCCTCCCCGGCTGCGTGAAGTGCACCACCCGATAGCTCGGGTACCGCTGCAGAAGCACCCGCATCTCCGAGTCCGACAGTGGCGCCGCCACGGTTATGCGCTGGCCGTAGCCCCGGGGCGAGGGCTCCGTGGACAGCACCAGCTGGTCGGGGCGCAGGCCGGGCGGGCGAGGAAGAGGCGACGGCGCAACCTCCAGGTAGGACCTCTGCGGCCGGGTGACGGGCGCATGGGCAGTTTAAGCCGAGCGAGTCGGCCGAAATCGATGTCAGACCCAAGCCGACAACGAGAGGCCCTGACCCATCCGTGCATCGCACCGCTAGAGTATTAGTTGCCCGATGTCACTGGGCCAAGGCCAAACTGCTAGCGAGGGCGGATAAGCGTCCACACACTCGTGGCATGCAATGTGTAAAACTTCAGAATTCCATAGGCCCCCTCCAGCACGCACTCGGGGCTAGCGACCGCGAGCTGGGCGCGCAATGACGCGCAACATGACAACCGCTGCAAACGAGCGGCCTTACCTTGACTTGCTCCGGCACCTTTGGGTTGTCCAGGAAGGAGTACTCACGTACAAACACCCGGTGGCCCGAGTACTCTGTGTTGCCCGGCAGGCTGAGCCCCTGCTGCAGCCGCTTCACGCGCATGAGGTGGCTCAGCGCACACACAAAGGGGAAGGTAGTCGCAGTCTCGTGGTTGATGCGGCAAGCTTGCGTCTGGTACCAGTTCTTGGAGCAGTAGCACTGGAACTGCGCGGGTTAGTCCACATCGCCAAGCGGCTCAGGAAAGCCGCTTGCTTCCAAGCACCACGCCGTGGCAAACTCGTGCAATCCCCAGCGATTAACGTACCGCACGCCAACAGTGCATGGATACACGTGTGACGGCTCACCCGGGGCATCACCACCGTGCGGTTGCCTATGAGCGCGATGGCGAAGGCGAAGTAGGATTGCTGCAGCTGGTGGTTGGCGGCAGCGGCGTGGAAGCGAAGCATCTCCTCCGTCTGCTCGAGGCCCCACTGGTTGAAGCCTTGGGGCATCTGCGTTTGGGTGCACCGCACCGTCGTCATAGGCTGGGCGTGTGGTTAGGTGACTAGCTTTCACGGTTGATCATCCCCACGCTGGTCCCGTGCGGACTGCAACATCTCAAGCTCAGGCCCCGGTC
Organism: Gonium pectorale; assembly: GCA_001584585.1. Taxonomy (NCBI): domain Eukaryota; kingdom Viridiplantae; phylum Chlorophyta; class Chlorophyceae; order Chlamydomonadales; family Volvocaceae; genus Gonium; species Gonium pectorale. The sequence goes on along the minus strand of LSYV01000141.1, from coordinate 65,624 downwards.
CGCCCACCGGCAGCTGGTGCAGGTCGAAGGTGATGAGGTGCGGCTCTGTGTAGTAGCCCGGCTCGTCGTGGAACTTCATGGCGTCGCGCATGTTCTGCCGCTTGCTCTCCATCGTGCTGCCGCCCCACACCCAATGGACCACATACAGCGGGTGGGCCAGCTTCTGAGGGGTGCAAGGACAGGGATAAGCACATGAGCAGCAAAAAACCAGCTAACCAGGGGTGGCACAGCCCAGAAAGTAACCTACGCCTGTAAGTCTTGGTGGATTCCATTCACATGCCGAATGCAATAGGGAATCCCCTGACACGTCTAAACGCTACTCTAAAGTACCATTCCCGCCCGAGACCAACACGCTCCCATGGCTTGTGCCTTCGCCCATTCCCCACAGCCCTGCCCTCCTCCCCACCTCCCACAGCCGGGCGTTGATGTAGGTGTAGGTGTTGCCAAACATGGACGCGGGCAGGAAGGAAATTGCCGTTGTGTTGCTGTAGGCGGCCCAGTAGACCCGCTGGGCGTGGTCCTTGGCGGCCTGCGTGGCGGAGGGCATGTCCTGCTCCCCGTGGAACAGCCGGCCCCGTACTAGGTAATTGAAGCCGTCCTGGTCGTGGCCGATTTTTTTGTCCTGCCAGCGGAGCCACTCAGCGAAGAACGCCAGGCCGCCCGGCCACTGCCGCATGAAGTATACGCCTGCGGGTGAAGATAGCCAGCGGGGCGCATCACGATGAAGCCCATGCTGTACAGCCCCGACCGCTGCCATGCTGTCGCATACTGGTATTCAGGACACGTGGCCATTGCTCACAGCCTCGCACAGACCGCCTCAGTTGCGGTCAACACGCACGATGAGAACAGGATCATGTAAGCGGTAACGCCTTCGATTGTCCGCAGGCCGTAGCCGCCAGGCACCCGCTCGAGCTCGTTCCCCGCCTCACACACCCGTGTTGATGTTTGTGTGGGGGTTGGTGCTGACCTCCAGCCCGGTGTCGCCCTTGCCGTTCATGGTTATGACGGCATCGGTGGCAATGATGATGTGCGCCGGGCCGTCCAGGCGGGCGTGAAAGTACGGCAGCGGGTCCGCGAACCAAACCACGTCCGCGTCCGAGTGCACCACGTGCACGCCCAACTCGTACACGCCGCGCATGAGGTGGACCTGGCGGGATGACGGGGTGTGGTGGGGTGGCGGTACGGGGCGCAGTAAGTTTACATGGCCCCCGATCGTGCCTCCAGGACTGCGTTGCAGACCAGCAGTGGTCCTACACAACGACAAGAGATTTCACCCTGTGAGGCTGGTCGGTGGAGTGCAGTGTGAACCGCCGGTTATTTGCGGTCGAACGACCCCTCATCCCGCAGCCGTCCTCCTCCTGGGGACGGCGCTCCACGCACCATGCCCCGTGCCGTCCCCGACGAGGACACACATGAGCAGCGCGAGCTGCGTGCTTCTGCCGATACAGAGCACGTCCCGTAGTCGGGCTGCACCACACCGAGAATCAAGGGAGCCGCTGGTGCGCGGCATCAGCCCAAGTCCTATGAGCTCACCTTGTTCCAGGTGGTTTGTGTCCAATGATGCCCACCCCACTTGTAGGTGCTATCTGTAGGCAGCCACGACAGGCCCATGCATGCGGGTTAGGACAGTCCAGGGTGGCAACTGCGGCGCTGCCGCGTCCACGCCCGCACGTCCGGCTGGGCGCTGAGGAAGAGGAGCCAGCTAGGGACAACCCCAGGCGTGCCCTCCTGCCGTGCCCTCCTGCCAAGCTGACCTGACCCCTTGTACTTTAGCCGGTCCTGCGGCGCGTTGAAGCAGTGGTCCGCGACGCCCATGGCCCCCAGAGCCAGGGAGGTCTCCGGGTCCAGGGCGGCTACAAGCCAGTACGTGATGTTCGCTGCCTGTATGTTCTCCACATAGCTGGGCCCGAAGCAGCTCCACACAATCTTGTCAATTACCGTCACCAGCACGGTGTTGTCCCGGGCCACCCGGCGGACCAGCTCCGGTGTGAGCGACCCGCAGTGCTGTGCACCCCCGCCTGAAGCCGTCGCGCTCAGTCGTCTCCCCCGGAAGCCATCGGCTGCAATGTCCGCTTGCCTCGTGAACCAGCTGGGTTCGGCGACGTCCACCAATGAGACTGCAACACTCCCAGCCGCTTGTAAGAGTGCGAATAACACAGGTGCAAGTACGATCATGTTTCGATCATTTATAGGTCCGTTCGCCGTTGAAGAATTTGAAGCGGCGGACACATAGTCCCGACAACAGAGCAATCGCAGAGCTAATTCGTATCTATAGTATAATCACATACATGGCTCTACCGCGCGGAGCTTGCTCAACGCATAGCGTCGCAAACACTCTGCACGGCAGCAGGCGATGAACAAACCGGCTGACCGAATAGCTCTGCTGCTTCTGTTCCTGTTATCAACTGCAGTTCTAGTCGCGCACAGCCAGGCGCACGCGAGTCATGACGATTCACAGTTCGAAAACCCGCTCGCTGCTCCGGGTTTCAGTGCTGCTGGCAGCGCTCGGTACCTTACGGCAGCCCACTGCGGTCCGCTGAGCCGGGAGCTGGTGTGGCGGCATGCTGTGAACGGCACGGTGCTGGTGACGGTGGTGGACAAGCTGGTGTGGCGCATCTTCGGGCCCAGCTGGGTGGAGAACATCCGGGCCGCCAACATCAGCTACTGGCTGGTGGCGGCGCTGGACCCGGAGACCTCGCTGGCGCTGGGGGCCGCAGGCGTGGAACAGTGCTTCAACGCGCCGTTGGACAAACTCAAGTACAAGGGGTCAGGTCGGTGGGTGCCTGATTCTGAAACGCGAGCCTGCGGCTCATGGATGACTCCGCACGCGTGCTCATGAATGACGTGCTGAGGCGCGCCCCGCATGGCTTGCTGCTGGTGCCCGCCGCTGCACTGCCGCAGAGGCGGCATACCAGTGGGGAGGCCATCACTGGGCGCAGACGACGTGGAACAAGGTACGGGAGGAAGCCGGCGGGCGATTCGCCTCGATGCTTATGCGTGGGCGGTTCGCAGGAATGCAGGGTGGCGCGCATCATGTGCACAATGCCCACTAACGCATACCGGGCGGCCGATAGAGACAGCATGTCATGTGCGGTTGGTGCCGTTGCGTGGTAGCCAGTGCCGGGCCCTTTTGCCGCAAACGCTTTGCATTAATGAGGCCGTCAGCACCGTGCATGCCCATGTCCTTCTACACCGTTGCATGCGCCGCCAACGCACCACGCAACGTAATCCAGTACAACGCCTGCCCTGCCGCCACCCCAACCCACCAGGTCCACGTGATCCGTACCGTGTACGAGCTGGGAGTGCACGTGGTGCACTCGGACGCGGACGTGGTCTGGTTCGCGGACCCACTGCCGTACTTTATGGCGCAGCTGGCGGCCAGCCCGGCGCACATCCTGATCACCCCCGATCAACTGTACACGGGCAACACGAAGGGCTATGTGGGGCTAGAGGTCAACACCAACCCCTACACCAACATCAACACGGGTAAGGGAACACGGGGCCCCCTGCGTGCTGCGTCTGACTTTCCGGCGGTTGTCGTGGGATACGGGCCCACGGCAGTGTTTCGGCAAGTTTTGAGCAGCCTTATTTTCCTGGTGCCCGGGTGGGGACTTAGGGCAGCCCATCGGAATTTCTCGGTGCCCACCCGCCCGGCGGCCCTTCCAATTAATTTCCCAGGTGCCCACCTTGGTGCCCACGCGCGCCATGAGCGGTTTTACTCCCCAAAACGTCAATATCTTAGCTATCTCATGCGTTTCAAGCGTCCAGGCCCGACACACTCAGCCGCGAGCCGCCCCCAACAACCACCACACTACTCCGCCGCCTCCGCGTGGCGGTACCGCGCCGCGCCCTGCCAGTGGCTCAACGCATCCGCATACGGGAATTCGGCTACACTGAACCACGTCTGGCTCTTAAGCCGCAATGCTGCGCTGAGGTGTGGCTGCTTCAAGCGGTTCCGCTGCTTGTCCTTGATGTAGGACATAGTAGAGAATGTGCGCTCCGCCTCCACTGAGCCCGGCACAATGGTGGCAGCCAGCTTGGCAAGCCACGCCCACTCGCTGAGCTTGTCGGTTGCAGCCACCGGCCGCGTCATGTCCGTCCAGAATGCCGTGAAGGTGCCATTGGGGAAGTCCCCACCCCCGGCCCCTTCCATGGGGCCGCCTGCCGGCGGCCCAGGATTTGCCGGGGTTGGGCACCTGGGGGGTGCCGGAGATAATTTCCTAGTGCCCACACGGGCACTGGGGGTTCAGAGGAATAATTTCGTACGTGCCCACCCTCCGGTCCCGACTTATTTCTGTAGTGCCCACTTGGGCACTAGTGCCCACCTCCCGAAACACTGGCCCACGGGACAGGATGAGCAGGGCCGAGTCCTGCTCGGTCGCATGAGCCACGGGTGCAATACCCTACCACGACGGGCTGCATGAACGCTGGCTGGAGACCATTCTCGCTGGCACGGTTTACCTGGCAGGGTTTACTTGGTCAAGGATGTGCGGCTTACCGCTGGTCGGCTGTTCAGGCACCGGCACCAACCCCATGAATCGCTCGCTCCACAGGCGTATACTTCATGCGGCAGTGGCCGGGCGGCCTGGCGTTCTTTGCCGAGTGGCTCCGCTGGCAGGACAAGAAAATCGGCCATGACCAGGACGGCTTCAACTTTGTGACGCGTGGAGAGGCGTTCCGCCAGGACAGGGACATGCCCTCCGCGGCAATGGACTCGGAGCGGCACGTCTTCTATGCCGCCTTCAGCAACACCACGGCCGTCTCCTTCCTGCCGCCCTCCATGTTCGCCAACACGTACACCTATGTGAACGCTCGCCTCTACCGGGTGCGTGTGCGTACATACAGGCAGGCAGGCATGCGTGTGTGCCTGTGCGGGGCATATGGAGGTGATGTTGGCAGCCCAAGGTCGTACAAAGAGTAATAGCCACGTCCGGTGCATAGGCGGAGGGCCTGCAAGGCTCCAGCGCCAGCCTAGGTGTCGCCCTCGCGCCCACGGGGCCCCCACACGTTGCTGCCGCGTTGCTGCTTCGTGCTCCGCAAATGCTGCACATTGATGGCCGAATGGTATCAGCGGATAGCTCGTGATGTAGACTCGGGGGCCTCGGCTACTCCTGAGGTCCCAACGCTCCGTCACCTGGATGACGGGGAACCGCCCTGGCCCTCCCCTGCAGATGCTGTCCCACCCGCTGTACTCCGTCCACTGGGTGTGGGGCGGCAGCACGATGGAGAGCAAGCGGCAGAACATGCGCGACGCCATGAAGTTCCACGACGAGCCGGGCTACTACAGCAAGCCCTACCTGCTGACCTTCGACCTGCACCAGCTGGAGGTGCGGTTTGGGGCCTGGTGACTGTGCAGGTAGCGTGAGGTAGGACGCGTAGGCTCGTACGCTGGGCGTCAACGCTCGTCGCTCCTGCCCTGCTGTGTAGCTGTTTTGCTCTTATTCCCCAGGCTGACCGCGACCCCGCCCGCCCATGGCAACTGCGCCGCACGCAGATGCCGGCCGACTACAACTCGTGGATGCAGACGGAGGAGATGATCCGCTTCCACGTGGCGGCCGCCAACCACCAGCTGCAGCAGGCCTACTGGGCCTTTGCTGCGGCGCTCATCACCAACCGCACGCTGGTGCTGCCGCGGGTGAGCGGCGCGAGGTGGCCGGGCAGGGAGCTGGCGCCATTCGCGCAGCGGCTTTAGGTCGCGCAGCGGCCTGGTTGGGGGCCGCGGGCTCAATGGTCGGCTCTCCATGCAACGATCGATGCAGTGCCTGTCAGCCGCGTCGTGGTGGTGACGCACGGAAGGGCAGGGCCTCGCTTTAACGAAGTTGCCGACACGTGTCGTTGCGAGCATGCTGGAAGCGTGAGTGGGTGAGGTCAGCCGCGCGGCGGCTTGACGTGATGGCCTCAAGCGCACCTTCATGCTCGCCCCCTTCTCCACGCAGTTCCAGTGCTACTGCTCCAAGAACTGGTACCAGACGCAGCGATGTCGTATCAACTTTGAAACAGCTAGCACCTTCCCCTTTGTGTGCTCGCTGAGTCAGCTGATGCGCGTGAAGCGGCTGCAGCAGGGGCTCAGCCTGCCGGGCAACACAGAGTACTCTGGCCACCGGGTGTTTGTACGCGAGTACTCGTTCCTGGACAACCCAAAGGTGCCGCAGGACATCAAGGTGCGGCCACCGCGGGGTGTGTGCCATGGGAGTGACACAATCATCCGGAGCCGGGCGTGCCTGTCCCGGGTGGACGGCTGTAGAAGCTTGTGGCGTTCCCTAAGAGACGCGAAGCAAACATGTCAAACCAGTCAACTGAGATCCCTCGTTCAGCGTGAGCTTCCTCATAAGCCGTTGCTGTCTGACTGGCACACGACCCTTCTCGCCAGTAAGGAAGACTGCGGCTTTGACACCCTGACGCTCCCCGCGTTGCTGTGACCCCCCCAACCCTACGACCCCGCGCGGCGCCGCGCCGTGCAGAAGAGCTTCATCGAGGTGGTGCCGTCGGACCAGCCGCGCAGCCCGGGCCTCCGGGGCGACGGCCTATTGCTGGCGGAGGAGCCCGCGGCGCGCGGCTACGGCTGGAGGGCCACCGTGGCGGCCCCGCTGGCGGACTGGGAGCTGCGGGCGGTGCTGGCGCGCTACCAAACGGCGCGAGTGCTGCACTTCCCGCAGCCGGGCCGCACCCTGTCGGGCTTCAGCACGACCGTGACGCAGGCGCAGTTCGACGAGGAGATACAGAAGCGGGTGGCGTATTGGTGCTGCCGTAGCCCGCCTGACATGATGGTGCGTGCGTGCGGGTGTGTGGGGCGCCGTGTGGGAGGTATGGCGCAAGGCTGGCTGTGGTGCGCGAATGCCTTGCTGCCGACGGTTGCGCCGTACCATATCAGGGCGGATCCAGTGCATGCTTCGTTTAGGTCGTTATGCTGCGCGCGATCTTATACGTACCCCAGCGCTTGTCTCCGACGCCCGCATGCCTCCATCGAGCGCCAGCGTGGCGTGTGGGGGTGTATATGTACGAATCTGTATGACATGACGGTTTTCTTCCCCTGCCCGCCTGCCTCCCACCCATCCTGCCCATCCTGCCACCCCCAGCTGATGAACCTGACGGACAAGGTGCAGCTGGTGGCGCTGCCGCCGTCGCGGTACCGCAGCCTGCCGCGCATGCCGGGCTCCTCCTACCTGCACGAGCTGGGCCCCGTGGCGCGCATGGCGGGGCAGAACTAGCTGGGGAGAGGCGTGTTGAAGGTGCACGCGAAGGCGATCAGTTGCGTGTGAGCGAGGTGCGCGTGTTTGGATGACCCACGGGCAGCGCTGCTGGCGCTCCACCCTTTGTGGAGCGGTGAGGACGTCGGCGGCAGGAAGAGCTTTACAGTTGGTGACGTGGCGGGCGCGGGGCGGGCGCTTTGACCACTTATGGGTGGGAGCCGACCAAGGCCCTACGGTCCCTTGGGGTGGGATGGGCCGGCCTCAGTGCGGTGGGATTTGGATACGACAGGGTACTGCTGGCCAGGCTCGGCGGGCGGAGCGAGCCGGAACGGCGGGCGGATTCGCAGACTTAAGGTCGCAGATAAAGCTTGATCTGGACCAAAATACCTGTCAAGTAACGCTACAGTGTGTGCGATGCCCGAGTTAGGACTCCGAGTTGAGCTGCGCGTCCGTGCGAACCGTCGGTGTGACGCTGTGCGTGAAGAGCCACATAACAGTACGATGCCTGCCCAGCGCGCCCTTCGCAGTTCGTGCATCGCGGCGAACGCTGCACACGCTGCGTTCGTAGAGCTGCGTCTAGGAACCCTCTGACGAAATGCCAAGACGTTATTGGATTTTAGGTTCTTTCGATGTTCATGATGTGGAATCTTGTGATTCACGTTACTCTCACTAGTGGCGGTTGAGGAGTGCATCGAATCGGGCTCCATGGGCAAAAGTTCCTATGACAGTGCCCCGACATAAATTTGCACTTGTATGGATATTCCTTTCAGTGCTCATTAGCGATGCCGGCCGGCCTGTTCACTTGTCGAATAGCGATGCCGCCGGGTCCTTGTCCCCGCGTATCGCCGGCTCTTGGCCCGCTGGGAGCTACACCCAGCACTACCTTGGCGTTTCGCGGAAGATGCTTGCCGACGATGCCGCCCCCTGCGGTCCGCTGAGCCAGGAGCTGGTGTGGCGGCATGCTGTGAATGGCACGGTGCTGGTGACGGTGGTGGACAAGCTGGTGTGGCGCATATTCGGGCCAAGCTGGGTGGAGAACGTCCGGGCCGCCAACATCAGCTACTGGCTGGTGGCGGCGCTGGACCCGGAGACCTCGCTGGCGCTGGGGGCCATGGGCGTCGCGGACCACTGCTTCAATGCGCCGCAGGACCGGCTGGTGTATATGGGGACGGGTAGGGCCTTTCACTCGTTTGTGATATCGTGGGAAAATGCGAATACATCAAAGACATGGCCATGGCGTGTGCTGGTCTGAGATATGTGTACGGCGCTGGTGCGGCGCGGTATCGCTTACATGGCGCAAGCACTCGCCAGAACCCAGCAACGTGCCTGCTGCACCGGGCATCTGGTCCAGGCCGTAAAGAGATCTGCGCACGGCACCCACGCACGGCCGACGCCTTCTGCGTATCGTGTCCGCAGAGTCCACGTATCAGTGGGGCGGCCACCACTGGGCGCAGACGACCTGGAGCAAGGTGCGTGCGAGGTGCGACCAGCGGCAGCCGGCAGGCGGATCCGCACCAGGATGCCAGCGGCATCACGTGCAGTGCACATGGCCCACAAACAAAGATCAAAGGGAGCAGAGAGCCGGCCACTGGAGAGGGCCAAGTGCGGCTAACGCTGGACAGTCCTATGTGCGTCCCGTGGCTCGTGCCCGTCACCTATGCGTGACGGGCAAATGGCTCGTGCCCGTCACCTAAGCATGCTCCCGTACTGCAGCCCCTCCATCCCATTCCGCCGCCACCTCACACCACCCCGTCATCCCAGCAGGTCCACGTGATCCGTGCCGTGTACGAGCTGGGCGTGCACGTGGTGCACTCGGACGCGGACGTGGTCTGGTTCGCGGACCCGCTGCCGTACTTGATGGCGCAGCTGGCGGTCGGCGGCCCCGGGGTGCCCGGCTCCTCCTCTGCCGCCCCCCACGTGCTGGTGGCCACCGACCTGGTCACCAGCCGCAACCGGGTGGGGGACACGGGGCTGGAGGCGGGCATCAACGAGTTCACAAACATCAACGCAGGTGAAGCGGCTGGGCGCATGGGCGGGTGTTCCCGCTTCCCGTGTCTCAACTGTTACCCCGGGGTGCGGGGAGTGCACGGGGCCGCAGCGTCTCACGAGCACGGGCACGAGCCAGAACCAAGACCAGGACCTGGACCAGGACAAGCTGTACCCTGTCGCCGCCACCTGCAGCCACCAGCCGTGCGCCGGGCCGACAGCTCTCCGCACTTCCTCATACCGCCCACGCACAACGCACCCGCCTTCCCCATCAGGCATCTACATGGTGCGGCAGTGGCCCGGCGGGCTACAATTCCTGGGCCAGTGGCTGTCCTGGCAGGGTCGCGAGGGCGTGGGCCACGACCAGGACGGCCTCAACGCCCACGTGCGCGGCTTCTTCTTCCGCAGCGACCCGCAGCAGCCCCGCCCCGCCAAACCCAGCAAGGAACCCGGCGCCGCCCAGCTGCAGCCGCACCAGCGCGTGCTGTACGCGGCGCACAACCACGAGACGGCTGTTGGCTTCCTGCCCGCGTCCATGTTTGGCAACACCTACACCTACGTCAACGCCCGGCTGTGGGAGGTGGGGAGGAGGGCAGGGAGGAGGGGAGTGGGCCAGCGAGGGCGAGCGATGCCTGAGGGATCATTGGGCAGGCAGGTGGGGCGGGGGCGGGGGCGATAGAAGGCCCAGGAGGCGCGGGAAGCCGGCGAAGACGACCTGCCTGTCCTGATCCCCTGCCCTCCACTGCGGTGAGCGGCCTGAAGCCGTGACGGGTGCGGGGTCGCCTCGCCTGGTTGCTGGTGCGTTGGCTGAGCGGCGGGCAGGGCGATGCCTCACTCCCTCCCGCCTCCATACTTCCCCCTGCCCGAACCTTTAATGTCCCGTCCGCCCCCAGAAGCTGGCCCACCCGCTGTACGCCGTCCACTGGGTGTGGGGCGGCAGCACGATGGAGAGCAAGCGGCAGAACATGCGCGACGCCATGAAGTTCCGCGACGAGCCGGGCTACTACACGGAGCCGCACCTCATCACCTTCGACCTGCACCAGCTGCCGGTGGGCGGCGGACCGGGCGGGGAGCGGCGGCTGTGACCCCTCCGGGGTGCGCGGCTGATGCTCAGCTGGTGCTGGACACCGCAGGCTCCCAAAGCAGCCATGGACCCTGCAGTGTCCAACCCAGACCAGCCCGGCTCACCTTCATGCTTGCTTCCTGGCCGTGAGCCTGCACGCCCGGCCCTGCCTCCCTGGTCCCTGGTCTGCGTTGCGCCTCCTCTCATGAACTCCACAGACCAGCATCTTGCCCTCCCGCTCGCTAGCCCCGCGCCCAGCTCCGCCCCCTCCCGCCTCCCTGCCCGCCCCCTCCCCCCGGCCGCCCCCAGACGCCCGCCGACTTCAACTCCTGGTACACCACGGAGCGCATGCTGGGCGTGCACGTGGCGGCCGCCAACCACCAGCTGCAGCAGGCCTACTGGGCCTTTGCCGCGGCGCTCATCACCAACCGCACGCTGGTGCTGCCGCGGGTGAGCGGCGCGAGGTGGCCGGCCAGGGAGCTGTGCGCCTCTGTGTCCCCCTCTGGGAGGAACCGGCGTGTCCCGTCTTTGCGCCCGGACTGGAACGAGCCCTGGCTGCTACGGTGGAGTTAACTAAAACCTCCTCCGCTAACCTCCTTCCGCATGTGCACCCGCGCAGTTCCTCTGCCACTGCTCCAAGAACTGGTACCAGACGCAGTCCTGCCGGGTCAACGACGAGCCGTACACCGCCTTCCCCTTCGTGTGCTCGCTTAGCCAGTTGATGCGCGTGAAGCGGCTGCAGCAGGGGCTCAGCCTGCCGGGCAACACAGAGTACTCTGGCCACCGGGTGCACGTGCGCGAGTACTCGTTCCTGGACAACCCAAAGGTGCCGCAGGACATCAAGGTGCGGCCACCGCGGGGTGTGTGCCCCTCTGGTGGGCGCGGGCCAGCCGGGAACCGGTGCTGTGGGACAGGGAGGTGACCCAATTGGCGGGCTAACTTGTGACCTGTGGGAATGAAGGCGTGAGAAGGGGCCAGGTCTGGCGCCCTCGTTCAGCGCCCTCTGAGGCGCAGCGGCCGGTTCATCAAATTGCGTTGCGCATCTCCTCAGCCCCTCACACCCCCGACCCTCGCCCACGCCACCTCGCCAGGACTCGTACCTGGAGCTGGTGCCCGCCCCCGGCCCGCGCCCGCCCGGCCTCGCCCCGGATCAGCTGGTCCTGCGCACGGAGCCGGCGGACCCCGCTCCGGGTCAGAGCCGGGGCCGGAACACGGGCCGCACGGGGCGGCGGCTGGTGGTGGCGGCCCCGCTGGCGGACTGGGAGCTGCGGGCGCTGCTGTCGCGGGAGGCGTACCGTGGCGTGCGCGTGCTGCACCTGCCGCAGCCGGGTCGCACCCTGTCGGGCTTCCGCACACCGGGCACGCAGGCGCAGTTGGACGAGGAGATACAGAAGCGGGTGGCGTACTGGTGCTGCCGGTCCGGGCTGGACGTGCGGCGGCTCAACCTGACGGAGCGGGTGCAGCTGGTGGCGCTGCCGCCGGGCAGGAGGCAGCAGCTGCCGGCCCTGGACGCCAGGACCAGCTACCTGCAGCCGTGAAGAAGCGTGTTGGGCCGCGTGCAGAGCCGTAGAGCAGTGTAAAGGAGGCGGGCAAGGGGGCACACCGCTGGCTGCGGGCGGAGGGTGTCCAATGGGTTTGAGGCGGGCTCACGGCTGAAAGATGCTGTAGGATTGATGTATAGCAAACATGTCGAAGAAAGACATCTGCTAGCAAGTTGTTTTCCTGCTAAGAACGCTATACAACAGGGGTGCATGGCTTGTGCGCTGCGCAGTGAGCGGGCGCTTCGTGGGTGGGTGGGTGGGTGGGTGGGTAGGTAGGCTGCCCGCGTGCTGGGCATCCGGGCATGTCGTGGGGCAAGGTCCGCCCCGGGGGAATGGGGTGGGTGCTGCTGCCCTCTGCTGCCCTCTGCTGCCCTCTGCTGCCCTCTGCTGCCCTCTGCTGCCCTCTGCTGCCCTCTGCTGCCCTCTGCTGCCTGGCGGCCACGCCCCCATCACTGCACGCATGAGGCGCCACGCACTGCACGCCTCCATTGACCTCCAGCAGCCAAAAGCCCAAGGCAGCAGCGGGGGCTGGAGGGACTCCGTGGCGGGTTGCGGTGGCCCCGGTGGCGGTCGTGGGGGCGGGGCAGGTGCCGTGCAGTACACCGCAAACGACTACTTACACGACGTAATGCGCCATAACATGGTGGGCACACTGTGCATTCGCTGCTGGGGTTACGCTTACACTTGAGGCCCCCTGCAGACCTACGGCAGGCAGGCAGGGGGCGGGTTCTGCATCGTCGTGGGGGCAGTAGAACGGTGCCCTGAAAGCAAGCTGCAGCGCCAGTGGCAGCGGGGTAGCTTGGGTGTGGTCCTTGATTCGGAGGGACGCACCGTGCAAGGGGTGTCGTGCGCCAGATATGCGTGAGGACACTGCGCGGGCTGTCGGGTACTATGCCCCGTGACGGCGGTGGTTGGCGGTTGGTGCGACAGTGGTCGCGCTTCTCACGAATCGATTTCACAACGGCAGCTGTTTCGACAAAACGCAAGTTGAGACTCGTCGTGTATTCAGTAAGAATACCGGGCTCCTACGGCCAAGCATCTCGACGGTTCAAACGCCCTTAACACAAACAGATGTAACCACGCATGCCAGGCGGGGCTCCAACAAAGCATGTTGTCCTTCTCGCAATTGCTCTCGCGGCCGCGTGCCAACACCGCACTTCGTGCTCTGCCTCGGCGAGCGTCTGCCCACCGCCCTCGCGGGCCCTCCTCGAGGGCATCGCGCGCGACCGCACGCTGCTCATAACAGCAGTCGACGCTCCGCTGTGGGACTTCTTCGGGCGCTCATGGGCCGAGGGCGTCAAGTCGGCGGGCATCTCCTACTGGCTGGTGGTGGCGCTGGATGAGCCGACGGCCGCGGCGGTGGCGGCGGCGGGTTACGGGGCGCGCTGCGTGCTGGTGGAGCCGCCGGCGGAGCTGCTGGCTGCGGGGCCCAGGGGTAGGGCGGTCGGGCGGGGTGGGGTAGGGTGGGGTCGATGGGATGGTGGGGAGGGGGGGCGCAAGCGGGGCGCACCATTTGCCCCCGCCCCCAGGCGAGCGACAGGTCCGACCAGGCCCGGTGACTCAGGCCACTGCCTCGACCTCTCCGGCTGTGTTTTGTTTGGCGGCGCGGGGGTAAATGGGGAGGCAGGCTGTGCCGCCGCCCTGTGGGAGGGGGGCGTTCCAGTCGGAGTTGCAGGTGCAGGCCGTGGGCCCCGGGGGGGCCGGCCCTGCCCGCCCGCTGGCCTGTGCTGCAGCGCTGCGTACGGCATGCACACGTGCGGTGCATGCGGCGGCACCGCCCGCCTGGATCTGGGATCTGGGATCTCGGGGGCGCGGGGAGCCGAGCGTGCAGCCGGGCGGCGGGGCTGAGACGGGGCGGGGGGGGGCGGGAACAGGGCGGGACGGGGCTGCGGCGCATGGCCTGGCTGCATGACGGCTCGGCAGTGTACTGTCTACTGTGTGCTGTCCCCACCCACCCGCCTCGTGCCTCCCACGTCCGCTGCTCAATCGCTCATTCGCTCACCCTTGTCCGGTGCCACACCCAACGCAGTCAAACCTCCCTTCCCGTCCTCCGTCTCCCGCTCCTCTCGCCCCCCACCCCCCACCCCCGCAGGCAAGCGGTCCGGCGGCCGCAAGCCGCCCGCCGGCTACGTGTGGCAGAGCGCCCCCTGGCAGGCGGCCACCTGGGCCAAGGTGGCGGCGGCGGCGGTGCTGGTCGACCGCATGCGCTTCGACCTGGTCTTCTCCGATGTCGACGTCAGCTGGTTCGCAGACCCGCTGCCGGCGCTGAGCGCGGCGGCGGCAGCGGCTGACTCGGACGGGGATGGCGGCGGTCGCACCGGTGCAGGGGAGCCGCTGCGGCGCCGGCGGCGGGTGCTGCATGCAGCGGGGCCCGGACGCGCATACGCGGCAGGAGAAGGGCCAGGCGCGAGCGAGAGCGAGGCCCCGCTGCGCCCCACTGCGCTGTTCTCCACCGACATGCTGTCCACCGCCAACCCCGCGTCGCGCCGCGGAGCCCCGGCCGACCCCGGTCTGGAGGCGGGCTGCGGGCCGCACGTCAACCTCAACACCGGTGGGGCGGATCGGGGTGCTGTGGGTGGGGGGAGGGAACGCAAATGTTGCGCCACGCATGGGCATAGCGGCGCATCCACCGCCAGCCGCCCGGCCGCCTGCCCGCGCCCTCCTGGACCGCAGCTGGCATTCTTGCCCCTCTTGTCCCTCTTGCGCCACAACCGCCACCTGCCGGCCCTTCCCCCTTGCCCTTCCACCCGCCGCCCCCCCC